>KL276356.1:22268-35490 GCA_000699545.1 Podiceps cristatus | reverse complement strand
TTCTATGGGTCTGTGATTCTATGATTCTATGTTTATCATGATATGTGTGGATGGAGCTCTTGTAGCAGTGGGCCATCTTCAAGGTTCAGAAGGAAAGGAAGTAAGTGAGCAAAGGAATTCTTGACATTGTAACATGAATTAGAAACAGCTGTTCTTGTTGCATGAAAGTCTTTATTGACCATTTATTAATGCTCCGTCTTCCATCACTTTCCCCCATCCCAATTATTATGAAGGGAGCAACACTTAAAAGATATTTGGCAACAGAGTTACAGTGATGTTTTTATCACCTGGATAATCAGGTTGCTCCACTCCTAATGAACTCCCAGTCACATTTTATAATTTCAGTGAAGTACCTTACATAGCAGTAAATCAAATTACTCACCATCTTAAAGTGGAGCATTTTGAAGAGGAGACACATTTAATAAATTCTGAAGAAATGGTTTTGCTGGGGGATGCAGTATTCTACAGAAAATAAAATTATGTCCCTTACGTTTTTCTGTGGTGAAGCATTGATACTGTTCTCCAGAGACTGTCAGGCCCTCCTGTTAGTAGTGCAGGAGTGGGAGGAGTCCCCTTCTCTCTTGTTTGACAGGCCATCATTTGAGGCTGGGAGTTTTGACAACTAGTGACCTAGTGTATCCAGTTTCTAATTTGGGGGAAATGTTATTGAGAAGGTAGTGGCCTGACAACTCTGGCATTTCCTGGGGTTCTCAGATTACTGTGACACTATCTGATTGGTTTTTCAGGCTGAGTTTTACTTAGATTGAACCTAGGTCTGTTGCTTGCTCTGCTGAGAGATCTAGAGACTGATTTTTTTTTTTTTTTTTTTTTTTTTTTGGTAACAGATCAGTTAATAGTTTTGTTGTTCAAGTTTCAGGGACATGGGAGTGTTTAGGTGTCAATAGGATAACTCAAGTGTCTTGTCTTCTGAAGAAAGGCTCAGAGGAAAAAAAAGCTACCAGATGTTTATCAGACTACTCTTTTACTGTTTCCATGAATATTAATGTGGTTTGACTACTGCATATACTGAGCTAGATGCTTTTGAAGCATGAGATTCCTCCATCATCTCTTGGTTAGAACATTGTTGATGAGGTTAATGAGGCAGCGCATGTACTGATATGGTCATGAGGGAATGAAATGTATTAGTGTTTCTCTAATATTAGGTCTAAATGAACCCTGTTTTTTTCCTGAGGATCACTTGGAAATGGAATAAAAGAATGTAGGTGGCTATTTGTTGGGTAAACTTAATGCGTGGATGCGTCACGGGACTCCTCTGGGATCTTCTGAAGGTCTACTTAAACATTCAGATGATGAGCATCACCTTGCTTTCAAAACCTTCACACTTGAAGCTGAGCACCTCACGGGCTGCCCCTGCAGTTGTGTACTGCATTATGTACCGCAGTGTTTGGGTATCTGACTGCAGTGTCAGTGCTCGACTAGGAGGGAAATCTCTTGCCCAGAGTGTGTGTCTGGCAACAGCCACGTGAGGATTTCCTAGGTAGCGTGAAAGTCAATGATAACACGTGGCCCATGGGAGCTGTTTGAAAGGCATATTCAGTCTTCAGCATTCTATGACAGAAGTATAAATGGGCTTAGGGTCAAAATGTAGAAAAGTTGACATGTTTGTTGTGACAAACATGTATTTGTGTAAGTGATGGACTACTGACAGCTAGCCATTTCCATTTTCAAACACAGCACAGTACATTTTGCTGACATTTTAATGATAAATTTGACAGTTCATATTATTATTTTTTTTTTTTTTTTTTTAAAATGTTCCCCACGGTGTCACTTGGCAGTGTTTGAAAATAATGCTGCATTACGAATGTGTTTTCCCTCTTAAGTGGAAAGGAAGTATTGAACTGTGCAGAATCTTTGTGGCAGTCATTGCACCATTCCATCTAGACTAACTAGCATTGTCATTAATTTATCAGGTGTATGCTCATTTGAGCACAGCATGAGCTTGTTTCAGTCTTCATTTCAGTTGTGGTGGCTACAAAACAAGGAAAAAGCTTGCTGTCAACATATGGAAGCAACGTTTTGCCTTCAAGAGATTTGGAGTTGGTGATGATTCACGCTGACTGCCGGAGGCCAGACACTCCTCCTGGGATTTAAATATGTTACAGGGAAGACCTGCTTAGGTGCAAAACCTGCTTATTGCATTACTAACCATAGTACGAAAGCTGTTTAACAGAATATCAGAACTTTTTTGGTTTTTTACTTAATTTAGGTAGCTTTTTTGTGGTTTTATCCAGGATAACAATCTAGAAGTTTCTTATATATTTTACATTTTGATGCATTAAAAGTTTTCTTGTTCTACTTTGAGAGTATTTTAATTTTTAGCGACTTTCATGTAGTGCAGAGCAAATATAATGGAGTTTTTATCCTTGCCTTATTGACATTTGCTTTCATATAAACCCTGTAGCAAAAGTTAACATAAATTGGCACAAGAAAATTATACATCTAAGTCTTTTGGCTGGTCCTAACTGATTAAAGTTAAACATCAGGCTTGGAATTTTGATAGTTTATCTGAACAAGAGCCATAAGGCTTATCTTTAACCTGAGTGAAAAAATGTTATCTCTGACAACAAAGCAAAAAAGTATTAAAGATTGTCCTAAACAAAAGAATTGAAGTGTGCCTTGATCTGTTTATATAATTGAATGGAAAAAAAGGAAAAAAAAAATTCCTATTTTCTTAGGTTCCTAAGTATTTACAGTCGTTTAACGATATTGACGATAAAAATGTTTTTATTGACTTCTCAAGGCAAAAAGCACTTATCATTCTTTTCATTTTCTTAACGAGAACCCATAATGTGTCAGTTACTGGTGGAAAGGCCATGATCAAAAGAGATTTCCATTAGGCAGAAAGACTAAAGTTTGGCTTGACAAATAGCGAAGTTACTTTATCTTGGAAAATGTTACCAGTACTTCTGCCCTTGTAAAGAATGGCTATTCTTGTGCAAATCTTACTTGGTTAGAAAAAACAGGCCCGAGGTAATGAATGTGTCCTAGTCTGACCAGGCTGCCTGACGTGCTGACTCAGCATTGCTTTATTTGTTCAGCCAGCTACTGTGTCTAATGTGCAAATGAAGGACCAGCTTTACTAGAGGTGCCTCCTGTCTCCAGGAGAATGAAGTCCTATGCTCAGAAGCTCCTCCTTTCCGTCCCTCTTGCCTGGAGGGGGTTTCTGCCTCACCTGTCAACAGCCCGTGGTGGCAGTTTTACCTGTCTGTTGCATTATTCATAAAAGGTGCCCCTTCATCCTAGGAATTCTTGAGGGAGTTACTGAATTTCTTCCCCCAGCTCTGCAGCACAAAAGTGTTGTGTAAGTGTTAGCGTAAGCAGACTCTGCCACTCTTTTTGTAAACACAGTGTTACTTCATGAGCATCGCTTCCCAGGTGGATTAAGACCTTATGAATATTTCAAATATATGTATTTTTGAATTACTGTTATGCAGAAATAGAATTATGGATGTATTGTTTGCAAAAGTCAGAACTCCTGTGCAAATTTGATGCCCAGTATAACCATAAAGATGTTCTGGTGTAGAGAAAGAAAGGATTAATAGCACATTTTATATTCATGTCTGGGAGCATCCATTGCATTTTACAGTGCCCTGAAAAACTCTTCAGTCCCAAGGAACTCTACAACCCGTTCTTTTCTTTCTGAGCTGCCTGCATGTGACCTGCTGAAGGTGTGGGTTGTTTTATGTGCTCCAAACTGGAGTTCTTTTGCAGAATAACATCTAGTATCACATTGTATTCTGTTCCTAAGCAAGTTAATAAAGAAGTTACAAGTTTAATTCCATTGTGGTTGGTGTTTTGGGGTTTTTTATTATTTTTTATTTTTTTAAAAAATTTTGGTTTTGGCCCCCCAACCCCGCTGCTCCTGCCACCAAGACAGTTGTCTCAGGATGTTCTGACTCCTATCAGATACTGTCAAAATATCTTCCTTCAAGTCTTCCTCTGATTCCTCTAGTTACTGTGTTGCATGTTTAGCAATATGACTGTGTCTAAACTGAGTATGATTAAGTTAGAACTAGTGGATGCTCTCTCTCCTGTAGTAGAACAGCTTTCCAAAAAGAGAGGGAGATGGCTGAAGGAGACATTTCTGTTACGTACGAGAACTCTGTATACAAACCAGATGTATAGTCAATATTCTCCTCAAGAAAAGAGAGCTGTAATGTGAAGTTAAAAGTTTCATCTTTAGGGTTTCAGCATGGTGGATGAAAAACAGAGCCCTAAAATTGCACATAATTAATATCTTGCTAAGGCTACTGTCACTTCATCTAAAGTAAGAAGCAGAATAACTTTTTTTTAATGGATTTTGGATCAAACCATTGGCCTAGGAATGCTATATGTAGTTTTAGGTATTCCTATTCTCTGAAGTGATTTTTTTTTTTTTTTTTTTTTTTTCCCCTCCTGGTGGCAGGATGCTTACTCTCTGAAAGGATGTGCCTCTGCACATCATTATTAGCACTATTAGAAAAATATATGTCTCTTTTGCTTTGCCAGTGGTATGGTACTAGAAAATTATCTCTGTTCTCTACCATTGTACTGGTGGTGCTGGGGTGAGTTCCCAAGTGGTGATAGTTGTAGGAGAAGTAATATTTAGACTTCATGTTTTACCTCTTTATTTTGTAATAATTTTTGTTAAATACCACATAAGAGTTGATGAACCTGAAGAGTCATTGATCTTGGACCATACTCTCAAGTTTAGGTCTTTTAAAAAAAAACTGAAGATTTTGGTAACAGGCTACAGCAATTGAATAGGCAGATTAAAGCTTAGTTTTGCAGCTGGTTTGGGCAAAATTCAGACTGAATGAGAGCAGTATTTGCAAACTAAAACAGAATTCTACTTGTTCATCAATTATTCAGCCTCTAATTTAACCCTTACAGAGGCCTAGAGTCTTACTTTGTAGCAGCAGGTATGTTTTGAAATGAAGTATGTTACCCAAAGTAAAAGAGAGGTTATGGAGAGAAATGATGTGTAGTAGAGCACAACTGTGTTTGCTGGGGCTGGGCCAAGTAAAAAGTAGATGCATGTCAGGACTGATTAAAGAATTCCATATTGTAAGAGTACAGTATTTGAGGATGATAGTGGAAGGATGGGAATATTGTGAAAATAATACAGGTTTGGACAGAGCATTGTTTTGTTTTAATCAATTCTAAGTCTAAAGAAAAACAGAATTGCAGAGGGATTAAAATAACTTTGTTTTTTTTTTTTTTTTTTTGTAAAGAGATGCTTTCAAGCTAGTATAACTTAAACTATCTTAAAATAATATGGTGTAGTATTTCTTTGCCTCTTACATGAAAATAACATGGTAGTGGAGAAGATTGGGATGAGTGGGGGAAATCTGGGGACCATCTGAAAGTAAGTGTTAATTTTTTTGTAATTATATGTTCTTGGTAATAATCACAGACTTTTAATATTTCTGTATGTAAAATGAAAGCAGCTGTCAGAAATAAATCTCTCTTTAAAAGAAGTCATGAGTAGCATTATTCCAACCATACTTTTCCTAGGAAAATTAGGAGAACTAGCACTGACCTGTGATTACAATAGAGGTGTTACATCTGATTTGACATCTGCATTCAATTCCTTAACCATCTTGGAGATCTTTTTCCAGAAAACTTGTTCTCCTTTTATAATCTGTTCCTTAAATACAGGTAATGGCTAACCTAAAAAACACCCCAAGCACGCTACCCTAAGTCCAGAATCAGATGTTTAAGTCTACAGGTCTTCTTTGTCAAATAGGGAAGCATAATTAAAAGTCCTAAGAAAAGCATGTATTTCTGAGTAAATAAGAATATTATGGAAAATAGCAAAACAGGGGGAAAAAAATCCGTACCTCTTAAATGCATTTTGAATGTTATCTTGGTAGCTAAGAAGCCAGTGTACTCAGTTATGTCAGGTTTGGTGCTTGTGGAAGTTAGTCGTATGTTCATGTCAGACCATGTCATTTTTCATTCTATTTTTGTGTTCTTTGAAGACTGCTCTGTGTCTGCCTCTGTAGCAGACCAGCTTCTTGCATTCACTCATTTGTTGCATGCTGTGTTTTCTGTCCAGAAGTTGGTTATTGAATCTAAGATCCAAATGCAACTTTCTGCTCACAGTCACTTGGAAACCAAAGTTTTCAGATACAGCCCATTTCTGTTGCTTCTCCCTGCAGGTCTTCAGGTTTTAGAAGGAAATGGTATTGGTAAAGCAACAGTTAAGGCAGGATTTTACTTTCCTAGCTGTCCAAATGCATTTTATTTTTTTTTATTCATTTTATGAGGGAGGGAGTCTCTGGCAGGTCGCAGGATCACAGCGTCAGTCATTTAGAGCTCTGCACCTATGTTGCCATGTTGAGAGGGGGTGCTGTCAGCTGCAGAAGCTGTGGCTGACAGCTGTGCACCAGGCACGTTGCTGCTCACTGGTGCTGTGTGGCCAAAAGTTTTTGTTTGCCTTTTACATATCACGATTACGGCATTTCCAAGAATGGCAACTGCTGTTGGAGGAGAACACGTTCTCCCTGCAAATACCTTGTAGGCTCCTCAGGTATCTTTTTCAGCTTATTTGTCAAGTGATGCCACTGAAAATACAGAGAATTTCTAGTTGTTCTCTGAGTCGCTTATTTAACGGACTAAACGAAGAAGGCAGACTGATGCACTGTGATGCCCTTGCTACAGGTCACGTAGGGAAGCAAGTTATGGGGCCAGCCATAAAGTACAGCTTGTGAGGTGGCTGGATGCTGGGTGCCGGACCTGGAGGAGGCAGCTCGGGGCTCAGCTCCTGCTCAGGTCGATGGCAGAGCTCCCTCTTGGCTCCACTGAGGGAGGCTGAGTCGGGTCCCCCTTTGCAGGGAGGGCTCAAAATCTCTCTCTATCTGAAGCCTAAAGCAAGCAGTATTTAAAGGAGTTTTCTTCAAAACCTATTTTACTCCAAATATTAGAGGGAGCAAAGCAATAATAAGACAATTCCAGGACTGTTGCATTTTATTTCATAACAACCTTTCATATTAAATCAAAAGCAAGTCTGCAGGGGTTGCAACACTGTTGGCATTATTTCTTAGACCCACTTGAATGTCATAGACCATATTTCTTCAATAAACAATTTCACATCTCGTTTTTAAATTAGCATGTCTACTTTTGTTATTTTGGAAGCCTTCAATGAGCTTTCCATCATACAGTGGCATCCTGTGTTCTGCTTTGAAATGTTCCTTTGGCAGGATTTTAAATACAACAGGAAAGTAAGTTAGAAGGTGCATTCCTGGAAAGTGCTATTACAGTTTGCAGGCTATTTCAGAAAGCTAACTGAGTCTGGGAATATGGATCTCTAAACCTCCTGCAGCTTGCATGCTATTACCAGTATTAGCTGAAAAGTGAACAACTCAGTGTTCTTGGGGTACAGGAGTTGAAGTCTGATCTGGCAGCATGATAGGATACAAGTGTTTGTAATGCTGTGGGTTTTTTTTAATGGTGTCTGAAGGTAAAAATGTACTTACGATCTTCCATGTGCAGAACACTTTTAAAAGGTGTTGAAAACATTTCTTTAAACTGATATCCTATGAACTCACAAAAATGATGATATATTAAGGTATTTTCTAAAAATAAAACTATCAACCTGATTTTGGACACATTTTAGGAAAACAATGTGTGTTGTTTTTCCATACAGTCTTTGCTTGCACAAGAATTTTATTTTTGGTGGTGTGAGACTAGCTAAGTGTGTTGGGTTTAAGTACTTGACAAAAATTGCTTGTTTTCTTGAAGTTCTTTTTTTTTTTTAAAGTAGAAATTCTGTCATTGTAAAAGCTTTGAGCAGATTTTGCACAGAGTATTTGTGGTTATGGAATATTTTTATTTTCCTTAATTTTGCAGATTCTAGTTTTCAAAATATCAAACTGTTTTCTTCTAAGTATGCATACCTACCACATTTTTCCATGTACTCAGGGAAGATAAGCACGTTTTTTACTTCCACAGTGTTCATACTTAGAAAGGCATGTCGACATGATACAATTATAGTGCAGTATGTAATAAAATACTCCCAATTATATTGAACTGACCATAAAAAAAATTGATTGGATGATTAAAAAACAATTTAAAAGATTACAGGACCAAAACTTCACATAGTAAATGACAGATACTAGAATACTTTCTGGGATTGTCATACAGAGGGACCTGGACAGACTTGCAAGGGTGGGCCTGCGCGAACCTCATGAAGTTCGAGAAGTGCAAGGTCCTGCACATGGGTTGGGGCAACCCCAGGTACAAATACAAGCTGGGCAGAAAAGACTTTGAGAGCAGCCCTGTGGAGAGGGACTTGGGGGTATGGTTGATGCAAAACACAGCATGAGCCAGCAATGTGCACTCACAGCCCAGAGGGCCAGCCGTACCCTGGGCTGCATCAAAAGACTCATGACCAGCAGGTCGAGGGAGGTGATTCTGCCCCTGTGCTCTGGTGAGACCCCACCTGCAGTGTTGCATCCAGCTCTGGGGCCTCAGCACAAGAAGGACATGGAGCTGTTGGAGCGGGGCCAGAGGAGGCTACAAGAATGATCCGAGGGCTGGAGCCCCTCTGCTGTGAGGACAGGCTGAGAGAGTTGGGCTTGTTCAGCCTGGAGAAGAGAAGGCTGTGGGGAGACCTGATTGCAGCCTGACAGTACCTGAAGGGGGCCTCCCAGAAAGCTGGAGAGAGGCTTTTGACAAGGGCATGGAGTGAAAGGACAAGGGGTAACAGTTTTAAACTGGAAGAAGGTAGATTTAGATCTAGGAATTTTTCACTATGAGGGTGGTGAGACACCGGCACGGGCTGCCCAGAGAAGCTGTGGATGCCTCATCCCTGGAAGTGTTCAAGGCCAGGTTGGACGGGGCTTTGAGCAGCCTGGTCTAGTGGAAGATGTCCCTGCCCATGACACGGGAGTCAGAACTAGGTGATCTTTAAGGTCCCTTCCAACCCAAACCATTCTGTGATTCTATGAAAAGAAAATATGCAGACAAAGGGGGGGGGTGTGTGTGCGGAGTGGGAAGCCATCATGGGTGTATGGTAGAAAATTACAGTGCCATTCAAAAAAAGGAAAAATTAAACTCAGTGACACACCTACACAAAGAGAAACTCAAAATGTTAATAAAGATTCTTGCACTAGCCCTAACTCTGAATATACGTATACTCTTAGTGACTTACTGAGAGAGTCTGACAGCTAAAGTTGGGAAGCCAAGCAGAAGCAACACAGAAGAAATCAGCAGAACAATGTTTTAGAAACAGTTGCTTGAAGTCATTTGAAGGAACAATGAGGCTCTTGTGATTCTGTCACTTTTAAATAACATCTTAAACATCTGTTTAAAAGAAAGGTTCAGTATAAAGCATTCTTTCCACTTTTTTATTTTGTTCACCTGATGTATATTCTCTTTAAGCCTGCTGAATTTATGGTGCACAGGGTGTACTTTCATAACAGAGGATGAAACTGCAAGTATATTCAGGTGTGAAGATGTGTATGTCATGCTTTTCTTATTAAAGAATAAATTTACACCTCAATAAGAAATAATGACTTTTTGAAAATAACACTAGATCAGATTATTTGGCTTCCAGTTCTTACTCTGGGAGTCTGTTTTTTTCATTCCCTGCACCCCCCTCCAGCCTCCCATCCCCCTTCTTTTTACATGGGCATTTCTTTTGAACACCTGTGGACTAGTAACTATAAATACCAAAAGCTCATTTATCTGATTTGATTGCCGTAGAGTTGATCATTCTTGCATTTAGTGAGAGTCATGTAATGGGGTTTTTTTGTTTGTGGTGTGTGGCTTGTGGCTGTTAACTTGTTTTGTTTTGGTTTTGTTTGTGCCCTCCCCTCCTCTCCCAAAGAGCAGCTCAGTCTTGAAGTGCCAAGGACTCCAAAGAACTAGCACATACAGCATATATTTCAAACCCAGTTTCTTCATATGCAGTTTGAGAAAAACCTTGAATTACAGTTGTGAGAAGCTGAATGGAGGAATTATGTGTTTGAAGGTCTAAAAAAAATTTTTGGAGGCTGGTTGTGAAGGATGGTGACTTTGTCTTTCTCTCTCCCATCAGCCTTATCACTTTCTATTCCAGGAGTGTCGGCGCTTCTGTTGGATGTTCATTTCCTAGTAAAATTGTAAACACTACTTCTGGCTGCAGGTTTGGGGGGAGAAGTTGTGTATCCATCTGGGTGAGTGGGAAGTTGTACGGCTCCCAACAGGTAGCTGGCTCATAGTAGGATATTGATGGGATTACACAGAAAGAAACCTCACTGACCCTAGCCTGTATCTTTTGGGTGTTTCTTCATAGATAATAACTTGAGCTCCTAATTTCACACTCTTTGCAGTTTTTATAAACTATGGGAAATTGACTTGGTTCATGGTGGTTTTACTGCCTGTGGGGTTACAGGCAGCAGCTGTAAACTTACTCAGAGTCCTAATACTGTATTATCCCAGTTGTAAATTTGGAATGAAAACATTGCATTTGTTTTTTGGAATGTTATCTTTGCAACCATAAGGGTGTGATTTTGCAAGCAGAAGATGGAGGGAGAAGGAACAGGCAATGCGCTTTAAAATGAAGGCATACAACTTTAAGGGGAAAAAACCCAAACAAACCCAAACACCACATTTTCCAGGCTTGGATGGGATATTGGTAAGTCTTCATTTTTTAATTGATGTAAAGAATTTCCAGGACAGAAGATATATGTGAGTCACTGTTTTAAGAAAGCGAGGCCTGTTTTTCTTTTATGGTTGCTTTTTTGAATGATGGGTTTATGTTTTCCATTATTGCACTAGAAGCGACTTTTTGGTCCAGCCACAGATTTCTTAGTGTGTTCCTCACTGCCAACAATCAAGGCTTCTTTTTCTGCCAAATGGATTGTTAAAGCGGTTAAAAAAAATAGAAAAAAAAAAAAAAAAGGCAGCAAGCTTTACTTGCTTCTTATCCAACAATTTCTCAATAAAAAAGGGTAGTACCACATTTAAATGTTATTGTAATCTTTATTATTTCTTCCTCAATTAAACAAGGAATTGAAAAGGCGGTTGACAGGAATTTATATTAAGAAATAACTAAACAGTTTGTTAATATTGGATAGTTCCTAGCTGTTCTTTCAGAAACAGTTGCAGTAATATGTATGAAGTAGGTTGGGATAATTAAAAACATTAGGGATGTCCAAGAGCATTTCCTTCCTGACTATTCTTGAGAATGAACCCTCAGCAATTGGTTCAGACTTGCCCGTTTTAGTCATTGCTCCTTTTTGCTTTAAATCCAGCATTTCATCTGTCTATTGTAAACAATACTTTTATGCATCTGTCCCTGGTGTAATGATACTTCGGGTACAAACGTCTAATATCTGATAAACCAGATTTCTAATAAGTCTCAGAAAGCGGCTGAATAATCTTGTTAGCTGTTATGGCAGTGACTTAGTTGCCTATCTGGTGTCTAGCCTTTAAGCAAAATTGAGATGTAAGGTAGAGTGGTGAAGAAGTGAAGATCCTGGTCACTCTCACTTTGTAGTTCTCATTCTTTCTGCAATGTTTCTGCTAAATGTTTTCTACAGAATTCCCATAAAAGGCATAATCCTATCATATGGATGCAATTGCTTTTGCTCCATGGGTGGTGGTAAGAGAGGATGGAGTCTGTGTTCCACGTGTCTGCTATTGTTGTCTGCTAATATTTTTTAGCCTAGTGAATTATCAAAAATTGTTGACTGGCATCTCCTTCTTGTTTCTTCTAACTTTTGGACTGTATAATACCTCTTTTATATAAGTAGCCAACATACTTTTTTTTTTCTTTTTTTTTTTCTTCCCCCCTGCTGACAGACTCTGAAATTAAAGAGAGATTAAAGAGCAAGAGTTGTGTCTAAAAGTTGGTGCTTTGTATTTTGGGCTAAGCATGTCCTGAATACAGTTTGTTTTATCACATAAGAAATGAAGAAAAAGACCCAAGGAGTCCTGCTTAGAAGTAAAAGTAATTATGTGGTCTTCATCCCGTTACTTGGAAAATCAAGTGTGGGGACAACCTCTAATATTTTATTTGTTTACCAGATTTTACTTAATGTACTACACTTGTGATCCAGTAATGCAAATTCACTGAGTGGAGGTGAAAAAACCCCATTTTTATTGCCAACTGTGATGTCTAGCCCTGCACCTCCCTCATCTTTGAAAAATACTAATTGGTGAAACATTGTCAAACTCACCTTAAAAAAAGAAACCACAATTTAGTGTTCCTCACTTGGCTTAGTTTAGGCTTCTAAAACCAGTTGTGGCTATATATAAATGGATAAAATACTTAGAGATGCATTGGTCTGAAAGGATTTTTATAAATTAAATAGTGATTACAAACTTTTGTAAATTAAAATTTAAATTTGTAAGGAATGTGCTTGCTTAGAATTTTATGTTCTCATTATGCAGTGTAATTTCTGGGACTAAAGATGTGTTTCAGTTAACAATATATAAGGTGGTAAAAAGATTTTAGGTAGTAAAGTTATAAAGTTTTTTTCAATCCTAACATTACATTTTCTGGAAAATTATATTCCCATTCAGATGGTCTCAGAATAGACCTGCCTCTGCATTGAGTTTCCCCAGAAATAATTAGGATTTTTATTTTCAAATTTGTCCCCTGCAACCTTAGCACGTTTTTCATGGGCTTTTGTAATGGCTTTTGCAGCAGAGTCGTCATTAGCCTACCTTTTCAGGTGGCCATTGTAATTTTCCTCTGCCTCAGCTTGGGTTACCTATGGATGTAAAATAGATTGCAGGTCAGAAGTAGTAAAGGATGGTTGTATACTGGATTCTGCCTAGTCCAGGCAATTTGATTACAGGAGGACATGAGATAATCTTTTTAATGTAATTTTAAGGGGCATCTCTGGTCTTCTTATATTAGAAAATAAAATGAAAGCCAATTTGTCAGAGATAAGTTATAGTCTGAGCTGTTTCAAAAAGCAATTACTCCAAGGAGCGTGTGGCTAAAGAGCAGGGCAGTGCTGATGATGTGCTGAGGATGCTTTTTGACGTGGCTTGAAGCAGCTGTGCTCCAGTGCATAAATTGCAGTTCCATTGACAATTCTGCTTTTACTCTTGTTGAGAAGGAATACTTTTACTTGATTACAAAAAATGCCTGTGTATGTCAGTGGAAACTTTGTAGATGCCATTCAGAATGCAGAGAGCATTTATTCAATGAAGTCTTTACAGACTTAATACTTCACTACCTTAGCAGATTTTAATTATCTCAGGATTAAGAATGTACCTA
>KL276356.1:0-22237 GCA_000699545.1 Podiceps cristatus | reverse complement strand
GAGCGGTTCTTTAGTAGAGTTCTTTTACAAAGAGAGCTCTTTTAACATGTGGGGGGAGGGACAGCATGAACTGTAATGTAGCTCTGAATGTATCTGAAGTGGCTGTCATATTTTATTTTATTCCAGGAGAGAAAAATAGACAGTGGTCTATACTTTAAATGGTTCATATTTAGTCTGCATTAACTAAAACTTCCCCAGTGTCTCAAATAATCTAGTAGTTAGATGCAGAAGCACACTAATATGAACAGGGAGATGTTGGGACTACATGGCAGCATAGGAATGTATGTTTGTTTATATATTAAGCTTTCCTTATAAATGGAGAATGTTGGTTCTTTAAAATGTCTGTTTTCCTGATAAGGAAGCATTGCTGCTTCCACTCCTGATTCTGTACAGCATCACACACCCCTAAAAGTCCAGCATTTGGATGTTGGATTACTGCAAAGCTGGTATGGCATATCATGAATGCTTGTTCTGGAAGAAACAGTGGTGTGCATGAGTAAGTCTGCATATGACCTTTTAAAGGGGTAGATTTATATTAAAGATATTAAAACCATAACTATATGTTTACATTTGAAAGTTATTAAATGCCTAATGGGGAAAAACCAGTTACAAGTGTGATGCATGTAAACCTAAATTGTCATTGTAAAAATAATATTGGAAGTATATACTATAAGAGTAACTGTGTAGCAAATTTGACCACATTGTGTGAATATTCTAGTTCATAATTCAATATGATATTTCTTTTGCTAAGTTTTGTTCATAAATTTTAAAAAGAAACTATCTTCAATACAGTAAGTGTCTGCTGGTACTTTCAGAGATTCCATTGAACATAATGCAAGTGAGTCCTCAACATGTTTGGTGGTCACAGATCCGTCTGTTGCTTGGATAAATATTTTCCCCAGGTGCACAAAATATTATGCAGACCAACACCAGTTTTCATTTAAAGTCTACTCTGTAACTATAGCCAGAGGCAGTTCCACACTGCCTGGAATAATGCACTCCAGACTGTTCAAAAAAAAAACCAAAAAACCAACCAACCCTGACCCAAGGGATTTCTCTTCCTTTTGACATCTGTAGTTTGAATGCTCAACATTTCATTCAACTTTTAAGAAATGTCTTTAACTTAAGCAACCAAAGAAATGTCTTTAACCAATTAACCAAATCTGTCTTTTTCATATAGTGACATTGTAGTCTTAAGAACTACTGTCTTGGTGCTGGTTCTGCAAAGAAGGTGTTATCCACAAACCAGGTATGGCTGGAGAGACTCAATGGGGAAGCTGAGTGTGATGACTGATGGACCTTATCATTGGCAGTGACAGCTACTGCTGCTTACGGGAGGAATGGAGCACTCGTGTACTTTGCAGGGTCTGTGCACTCTCCTTGTTGCATAAATATATGCCATCCGGCTATTCTGACCACCAAGGTCTTTGTGTCTGATCCTCCTGTTCCTCCATATTTAGAGGACTCCCTATGACTCCCCTAGGTTGTCGTTATGGTGAACTTTTGTCTCTATTGTCTTTCCCCAGTGTACATCATCTTTTCACTTGACCAGCTTGGGCTACATACTTACTATAAATAAAACAGGATCTAGGTTGAAGCCTGGATGCCAGCTGGCGGTTGGCTGTGGTTTTTTGAGGAGCATGCTTTCTGCCATAGTTTTAGCCTGTAGGTCTAACTCCGGCAATGCAGGAGTATAAAGTGGGGGAGGAGAATGCGGCAAGGCATCTTCCCATGTGAGCTTTGATATGGCCAGCCTCTTTGGGGGCGAGAAGAGAGATTGCAGGTACGTGGGCATGACCAGTGCTGTTTCACTTGTCCTTAGGGCCAACTAACTGCCTCTGACCTTTTTGGTGAGATTCAGTGCCTGTTCAGTTAGAGTATGTTCTGCACGTCCTGTCCATGTTTTCAGTGACTCCCAAATTTAAGCCCTTGAATTCCTTTCTTTTGCTGTCTCCCCCCACCTCCCCCATCTAACAGCACCCCATGCCTCAATCCCAAAGGTATCTTAACTCCTTTGTCATACTGTGATTTCTCCATGTCTTTCTCATTACTCCTGATCACCTGTCCCGACATCTAGGCTCCCTCGCACGCAAGTCTGTTCGTGCATCCTCTCACTTTCTGCCACTGAGACCATGTTCTCCCTCTTCTTCCACCATTTCCAGTTTTCTAAGAGGTGAGTTGTTTGAGATATTGGCATATTCAGCTCCTTGAGAAGATGGTGGAGGTGGTGTCCTGCTTGAACGTGCTTCATAGAAGTGGGTTAAAATACAGGCAGCCTAGTCACAGCTTAAAAAGTGAATGATGGTTGCTTCTATGTGAATAGCAACTGGTTCTGTTGCAGTTAGGCTGGTCAAGGTGAGTTTTGGTTAGAACAGCTAAACCAAATTAAAATTGCAATTTGCTGTGCCAATTCTTGGACTTGGCAATGAGTGAGAACACTGAATGTACTTGTGAGGACGCTGATCGTTGTCTTCATATACGTTTTGCCTATATTACATGTGTCAGCTGGCCCAACTGTCTTTCCCTCCCGGTATCAGTCCCAACCGCTTAATTTTTTTCCAGCTTATTTGGCAAATTGAGGTGCTGGTCTCCAGATTTCCTGAAATAAATAGCATATTAACGATCAAAATGTTTTTCTCTGGGAGCAGCTGTGCATATGGCTATGCTATTGGAGTAAAAGTCAAGATCATTTTATAACTGAATAGTTACATTCTAGGCAAAGGATGTTAATAAAAATAAACATGTTTGTGGGTTTCTTCAATTACTTTTTCTAGTGATACCAGTGCAAATCTGAGGAATGAACAATTTTTCACTTGTCGGTGCTTTAGTGATGTTTTAACTAGAGCTGTAATTGAGAGGTCACATGTCTAACTTTTTACCTCCAAAGTTAACCCCTTTATTTTCTTATGTTCACTTGAACAGGATTTATGCCTGATTAAGTTACTGTCTTTTATCATAATTAAAGAAAAATGTTGTGGAGGGAGAACTAAAAACTCCGTTCAATGGAAAACAGATTGCTGTGCCTGTAATGAAACAAAAGGGACCCTGTCACACACAGTGCCTTTTTTCCTCCCGTCAGAATAATCAGCAGTCAGAAAGATTTATCTGCTGTGAGAATGATTCAACTGTCCAGAGCTAAGGCTATGTGGGGGGAGGAAACATATTTAAGCTTTTCAGAAAGGAAGCGACATGTTTTAGAGCTTGCCTGAGATCACAGGAATGGCAGCTCTAGCAATACCGCTTGTAACCTGTATTTGTAAACTATCTTGCCTGTTTGCATTTCATGCCAAAAATGGATTAGTAGATTTTAACAACATCTCTCTTCAGTACTGTAAGTGAATTACTGTATACAGTGTGCCCTTGATTTATAAAGGGTTTCTTCTTGTGGTGCCTTAAAGTCTCATTTTAAATAGCATAGCGTGGCAGAGGGGTCTTTACATTTTTTTTTTTTTTTTTTTTTTTTTTATTTAATGTATACTTCTGGCAGAGAAAACTCCACTGTTGCTGTCAGCTTTCACCTATTTGAAGTTACTTTGAGGCAGTAACACACCAGATAGAAATTTATAAGAGAATATTAAAAAGTGAAAAGAAAATGTAAGCCATTTTTTTTTTTTTTTTTTTTTTATTTAATGTATACTTCTGGCAGAGAAAACTCCACTGTTGCTGTCAGCTTTCACCTATTTGAAGTTACTTTGAGGCAGTAACACACCAGATAGAAATTTATAAGAGAATATTAAAAAGTGCAAAGAAAATGTAAGCCAATTAGTATTAGATTATTCAGTCTTTCTGGCAAAACAATATACTCACTTTTAATCTGACAAACTATAATAGAACTTTTGTGGTTGGTCATAATTTGTTACAGTAACTTAAAAAAAATCTTGTGTCCTGCTGTTCTTTAAAGTTTGAAATAAGTTTCTAGTTCTACCCAAGAAAAACTGTTTCCAAATATCAAATCAGAGATCTGAGTAAATTACAGATTCTAGTCTTTCTGTATGTATTCTTTGTACTTACAGTACATGGAAATACAAATAAATATATCTGATACATATTTTGTCTATATATATTTACATCTAGTGTTAGAGAAGCATTCTGGCCCAGGCCATAGAGGATTGTTAGTCTATATCAGCTAGGGCTTTATCAACTCCTAATGCAGTGATGACAATTATACAATGTTTCTCGAGATAGCATGAGCTAATTTATCACCAGAAATTACAGATTAAGTCCAAAACCGTATGGTAAACATTACCCTAAAATTACTTTAAGAAAGAATAAGCTAGGTTTCTACTTGTGAATGTGTCAGTCTGGATTGTGATGTGGCCTTTCATTTTTAAGTGTGTGAAGAACAAGTAGAAGTCGTCCAATTGTGAGGACCACTGTTGATACTTTTCTCTTGGTTCTTCCCCTTTGTACTTTGTCATAGGTGTTTGGTAGACCTATAGCATAGGGACATTCCGGTTCACAATTCACGACCAGATCAGAAAAGTTTGTCCAAAAAGCATGGATGAGAAATTATATAATATCTTCTTAATATTTCTGAAGCTGTATCTTCAGCTTCAGAGGGATGACTCTTGGTACATCTGATCTTCATGTTAACAGTAGTAGCAAATAATTATCACTATTTTAAATTCAACTTCATGAGAAGTTATATGGCTGAGTCTTGTTTGGAGGTAAGATGGGCTGATCTGGTTGTACATGCAAGGATTTAACTGCTGTTGCTCAGCTGCCATTTCATCTCTTGTAAATCTTAACATCAGAGATGCTCACAGGAGAGACAACCATCTCTTCTGAATTTGGTAGTGGACAGTCTCATTTTCTTTTATGTGTTAGGAAAGCTCTTTAACTCTGTTTCTGCTTAGGCAGAGAGAACTCTCTGTTTAGCCATCTGGTTAGCTAGGAGGCTAGAGGAAAAAAAACGTGCAATATTGACCAGTGCTAGCATACTGGTTTTAGACTGGGAAAAATCTGCTGTCTAATAATAAAAAAGTGTGATAGATTTTATTTAGTATTTCTCCTTGTTCTTACTAATACAGAAATGTTATCAAGGTAGGAAAATGGCAATTGGAAAATGGCTTCCCCCCCCCATTGGTCCAGTTTGTTTGGTATTTATGCTGATTGCCAAGCAGATGTTGCACATCAGTTTCCAAACCATCAACCTGGAATACTATAAAATGCTGAAATTTCACAGGTGTCAAGATATTTTTTTTTTTTTTAATTGCATATGACAACAAGAGAGATGGAAATCTTTATTAAACGCCCAGTGTTTGCTGTATGTTCCACATTAAGAAAGAATTTATGTATCTGTACTACATACTGTATCTGCAGTGACCTTCAGCTAGGGAAATTCAGGGAACTGAACACGTCAACATTGCCGATCTCTTTTGGCTGAAGTCAGCCAGTTTAGCATATATTGCTAGTGAAATTAGTTTGAGCAAACCTGTCTGGCTTTGCACTGTGTCCTACAAGCAATCTGTAACCATGTTAGTGGCTCCAGTTGAGCTGTGAAATACAAGACTTATACTGGTGCGCGTCGGTGAAGAGCTGGACGGAGATGGTGGTGTTTCAGCTAAAGCTGAAAGATATCTGCTGCACTGACAGCATGCTAAACTTGTAATACTGTCATCCAGCTGAGCTGATTTTACTTTCCTTCCTTAGAGTTCATCTCACCCGGTTTACTGACGACGGAGCAATCCGGTCTCTGCTATGCCGATGGAGATGATGATAGATTTTCTGAAGTGTCATATAGGGCAGAATTTTTCTTGTCTTTATTCTCAATTTTCATATAAGGAGGAAGTGTCTTAGCTTGATGATTGGGTTCCAAGTAAAATTTGGAGGGCTGGAATGTAAACTGAGCACATTGCATTGGAAATCATTGAGGCAATAACCCTGGAATGTAGTGATGCCTCTTATGGAGGTGCTCAGAATGAAACCATAATTATTATAAAATTGGGAAGACTTAAACAAACCTGTTCTTAAGTTCCAACTTTTTTTTAAAGTTTGTTCATTGATTTGTTGGTGTTCTTCTTAACTTGCTCTTTCAAAATTTACAGAAGTGCCATTAGATTTTTCTCAGAGTTCTGTCATTAGAATACTATTTTTTTTTTAATCCCAGCCTACACACAATTTTAATATCCAAACTCAAGTATCATTAATGGGGAGTGACAGGTGATAAGTCAACATTAGTTCCCAATTTGACTGAAAGATTCCATGATATAAATAACTTTCTTTTAAAGCTCATCTGTTCTACATTTAGCAGAGAATTTATATACTATCATGAGATTTTAGCTTGAGAGTTGTAATGGAAATATGTGCACTCCCCGTCTTACGAATTAATTGAAAAGCAGGTTTCCATCAGCATCTGAAACTCTGACCCATAGAGGGCTGCTCTGGTTATATTGGGATATAACTGGTAGTAGTTCTTCAGCAATGGAAGATAATATCCTGCTGGTGATGTTTAACTTTACATGTTTGAATTAAAGCTTCGGGGTTTCTTTCTGAATGTGTTTTCTCAGTCACTGTCGTGAGCAGATACAAAAGTCAGTTTGGGGAGAAAAAACCTCTTCTGGCTTATCTTTGGTTCATCCATCTGCGTAAACACAGAAGTCTCAAAAAAAAAAAAAAAAAAAAAAAAAAAAAAAGGAAGAAAGAGGGAGCTTGGTTCTGTTCTGGGGTGGGTAGGAAGATAACTGGCTTCTTTACCCTACAGGTCAGAATTATTTGACACAGAAATGAGGGAAAAAATTCATAATTGGAAATACCATTTTGACTTTTCATAATATGCATGAAAAAAAATTGCTATTCTATTAAACCTTTTTTCCCAGAGGTGAATGAGTTTTTGGAAGGAGGTGGATAGGAAAATAAGTCTTCCTTCCCTTTTTCCGCCTCATGTATCCCTTGTTCAGGGCCTCCCATTTCCAAGTAGACTGATTCTCTTGTGAATGAACGGGAAGAAGTTGTCTTCTTCCCTCAGATGTTCTGCTAGGGTCTTTGGGATGTGCTGTCTCTCACATGGGCTGTGGGATTCCACAGTTCAGCGTAAACCCATGTTTCATCTGTTCACTGCCAGGAGTGGGAAACCTCTCCAACATCATTTTCACTTCTCTGGCTCTGTGCTGCAGAGAGGGGAATCTCTTTTGGTGAGACATAGGTGGTGGCTTCAGCCCCTGCCCATCTTGGTGGGGCTATGGAAGCCAAGGCAGGGCAAGCCGGAGGGTAGAGGTGAGGCAGGGCTTTAGCCCTGATGATGGTGCACAGGAGCACTGCGGCCTAATGACAGCGGTAACGTCACCATACACGGTTTTAGGATTAGATAGAGTTTGGCTGAAGAACATGGGGTTTTCAGGTTGGATTGCTTGTTTATCTTCCTATGTTGGCATCATTCTTTTATAGCATAACTACTGTAGTGGAAATGCTTAGTAACCTTTTTCATCTTAACAACATTAGAACATGAGCAAGCTAAAAGTGTATGGGTAGTAAATATAGAGACAACTTAAAAAAACCCAAAAAACAAACCCCAAAACAAACAAAAAACCCCAAAACAAAAACCTTTTTCCCCTTTTTTTTTTTTTTTTTTTTTTTTTGCAATGCATAGCCAGTCTGCACAGTTGATTTCTTTGTTAAGAAGGGGATTACACTTACATACTGTCTAGCAGGGACTCTGGTTTGGAGAAGGAACTACATGACGGTATCAGCTATAAGCAGACAAAATGATAAGTAATGAATTCATCTTGGGGGAGGGAAAAGAGTGTGTCATCATTTCAGGGTTACCCACACTGCAGAAAGTAATTATTCTGATGTTTATTAAGTGCTCATGGAAGTGAGATAGTCACCCACTTTGACAAATCAGGTGGGGAGAAAATTTGGGCTAAAAGCCAGTAATTTGAAACAAAGCAAAACATAACTATTATTTCCATCTAACACCCCTCTTACTTCCCCCTCTCCCCCCGCCCCGTGAATAGGATTGTTTTCCTACTGAACTTTTCCTTCATGATAAATGAGATCTGTACTGAAATTCTCCTACTGGCATTAAAGTGGATGAAGGGTGGGTAGTGCATTATATAAGAATAATAAAATGTGGGGGTTTTTTTTGACAAAAAAGTTTCCTATCCTCAGATCCATGCAAGATTTGTGCTTCTATCTTAATTTCTTAGAAATAGATACGCTTCCATTAAGTGTTTTAAGATTGAGATCTATGCCCTCTTTAGAAATCTCAATTGTTTCCAAAGAAAGCCATTGAAGAACATTACAAAAGGTATGTCAGCAACTGAGAGAAATAAATTGCATTAAAAATAGTGAATGGTAGGGGTCAGGTCATGTCCTCCCCGTTCTGGCTGTTCACCTTCCAGACAGTTGTGGAATATGCTATCATGTAGCTGGACCACCCAGCGATCATTAGATGTGCAAAAAGTGTGCTCTGGGAGCACAAAGGCTGTATGAATTTTTTATGTTTGGATCACTTAGAAGAAGCTTCCTAAGGTTAAGTAGCAGCAGAGCAAATTTTTAGTGGAGATTCAGATGAGATGAGATTTCAGTGCAGAAACACTGAAGGGAACTGATGAGGCTTTTTTTTTTTTTTTTTTTAATTGGCAATTGGTGAGATATTTCGTTGTTAGTATGGAAAATATCAAAGTATTAAACTAGATTGTGGAGGAATCTGATCTATAAAAGAGATAGTTTTGATAGAATAGTACTGGTGAAAGAGTACTCCTGTCAACAGGATGAAAGGACAGAATTGAAACAGTCTCAGGTCTAACTTTTTTTTGAGGTTCATGCCTGTGTGACAGCCACAGAATTTTTGCTATAGTCAAACTTAATTTATTCAAGTTAACATTTTTTGAGGAGGGAACCAAAACATCAGAGTGACGCTTATTAATATAAGTGCAGGTTAAGTATCTTTAGACATTAATATTTGTAAGATATTTAATTATGTAAGTCATGAAATGTTGCAAATCTATAATCACTTATATAGAAGGAAAACATGCATATTAGATTTCTGGTTTACTACTGTTAATTTCATTACCTTGGTCAATCATTTGTATTTGTTAGTGGAGAAATTCTTCTGCAAAATACTAGGGACATTAATATTCCATCTCTACATTTTTTGATAAAAAAGAGATTCAGTGGTGTTTTCACTTTTCTCCAGTGTTTGCAAGCCTGCAGTTTAAGACTGAATGCTTTTTCTGAAAGTTGGCTCATGTGCTTAAACCTGTTCTGCAGTATATTCACCCATCTTTAAAAAATTTCCAGCTTCACCTTTTTTCCAGTGAAAAGATGAACGGAAAAAGATAAATTCAGGAATTAACACGCCCACTTACCTCCTCTCCCTTCTCCCAGATTAAATCAGCCTCTGGACTGTGATCAGAGTTTACTTTCATCTCCTGCCAGTATGACTTCAGGCCTAATCTAGGCTCAGTGGGTGTCTCGAGGTGACAACTGCATATTAGTTTTGCTCGTTTAGGCAGGGAGAGGGAGTGGAAGAGACAACACAGTATTGCTTATTGGAAAAGACACCTCTTGACAGCACCTCTTTAGCAGTTACTAAAGCCAAATTCAAGCATGTTAAATCAGGAAGGGCTTTAGAAGAAGGTTATTGGCTTCAACCATGAAAAGGATGAATTCCAGGTTCTTCTTATTTGTTCTGTTCTTTTAAAGTGCTTCACCTCTGCCTAGCCTGCACAAGTAAAATTTTACTCATTGTCTTGCTTGTGTCTTTTGAAGGAAAGCTTAATCTGTGTGATGGCTTTCCACCAGGCCTTGGGGAATGGTACCTCAGACCTGCCAGTACCACAGGTCCTTCAAATGAGCCATAGCTCATCCGTACTCAGTCCATTCTTCATATTGGCTTTTCCTTTGCCCGTGAGATTGCTACTTTGTGTCCAGCAAGTTTTACCTAAGTCTTTTCTCCTTCCTCTTCCACCAATTTTAAGACAAGTGTTGGGAGCTATTTCAGTTGTATCAAGCTTGTAGCTGTCAAGGGGGGATTGGTATCATAATGATCTAGGAATTTTCTAGGAAGGAACTTTTAAAATATTGGGTGCTTAAACACCTTCTTTTAAAATTAAAAAAAAAAAAGACAAAAAGAAAAAAATTGACAGTTCATTGCAGAATATTTCAGTTGTAGGATAAAAAACACAGTGAAGTAATTAAAGGTTTAGGGAAAAATTTAAGTTTAAAACAAACAGGAAGTGATGCTGTTCAAACTCATATTGTAAAGCAGGCTATGTGTACTTCACACCAGCCCTGACAGATGTTTATCCTGCTCCTTAAAATCTCCAGTGAATATATTGTGTGTTCCTTTGCTTACCTATCCCTAAAATAAGATATGTTCTCCTGGTTTCTAACCCAAATCCTCTGGCCTGCAAATTAAGCTGATTTCTTGTTCTTATTGAACAAATGCTTACCTGTGTCTTTTTACGTTTAAAACCTGGTTGTTCAGTTTTTCTTTATGACTCATGTTTCCTGTTGCTTTTGGACCTGTCTGTTGATTGTAGTTTTTTGAGTGGTGCCCAAAGTTGGACAAGGACCTTGGCACTTAATCAGCAGAATAATTATTTCCAGCCCTCATCGACATCTAGTACAGCAAAATAATCCTCTCTGGTATCTCAGTATGATAGCTTCAGTAAGATCTTGGTTTTAAGTCTTGAGTATACACAGTCTACTTTTTTACTGTCTGCAGCAGCCAGTTGTTTTTCTGCAGTATTGCAACCTGAGTAGTTTTTTCTCATTTTGTACTGTTGTAGTTTTCAAATGTTACTAAATTTCACGTACATCAGACTCTTTATAGTTCATCTATATGAATCATTTATGAATGTCATTTTGGGCTCTGAGCCCATTTCCCAGGATGCTTTTGATACCTTCTGTATGAGAGTTACTCACAGGTTTGATACTCAGACTCTGATCTACCATTGGCGTTACTAATTAAAATATTTTATAGAATAAAACCCAGGACAGTAGGCCTGTGAACTTCTACTGGAGCTTCTTTTCTGGTCTGACAGTGGAGAATTACTCTTCAGGCAGACAGTTTTTCAGTTAGTTCTAAGTCCACCTAACGGATTTTTTTACCTATGTTCCAGTCCCTATTTTGAAGAGAAGGTCAGAAGCTGTAGCTAGTCAATATATGTTGCATGACTGCCATTCAGACATGCCTCCCTGATGCTGACAGGTGCATAGCCCTGCAGACACACAGC
The DNA here is from genome assembly GCA_000699545.1 of Podiceps cristatus. Classification (NCBI taxonomy): domain Eukaryota; kingdom Metazoa; phylum Chordata; class Aves; order Podicipediformes; family Podicipedidae; genus Podiceps; species Podiceps cristatus. Next base: position 11,054 of record KL276356.1, on the reverse strand, counting down.
TGCTGCTCATCTAACCTTGCGTGCACAGATGTGGTTCTGCCTTGGGATGCTGTATCCGTTGTATGAGGTGGGAACTGGGGGACACTGCCCACATCTGACAGGCCCTTGAGAAAGAGTCTGGTGGAAGAAATTTGGTGGGACAGCATGACAGATCAGACCCTGATGATGACCTGAGTAATAACTCCAATTTACTTAGCATTTGCTTGTTTACCTCTATTCAAGCTTATGGGCATATTCCTTTGTTAAAAACACAAGTCACAATCAGTTTTTAAAAACATGTTTGAGAAAACAACTTCTGCATCTTTCTTCTTTTGTTTGTTTTCTTTCCCAGTTAAGTACAGATCTTACTTTTGATATTTTCTTTAAACATAGAGTTTATAGAGAACATGTTTTTACTGTCTTTTGAATCCATGATGACTATAACTCATTGCATGCTTTGGCCTTTCTGATTTTACCCATATGTGTTTCTGTAATTCCTCTATACTATGACTAATCATTCATCACAGGTCCTATTTCTAGATTTTTTTTAGAATTCCTTTTATATTTCCTGATTATAAAGAGGCCCTTACACAGCTGCGTTGGTCCCTTGCTGTGCATCTTGTTTCTTCTATGTTGGGGCAAATTCTCTCTTCACTTCTTTTTACTCAAGATTTTCATCCCCAGGCAGTCTGCTTACCAGTATCGTTCGCACGATATGTATTCCTTTCTAAATACAACATTACTTATTGTATCAGAGGAAGTAATAATTTTTTTTTTTTTTTTTTTTTTTTATCTGTCAATCTTGTTTCTTTTTTTCCCTCAGTGAATAAAGAATTTGTCATCTTGTGACCACTAATTTGGGTTCTCTTTTTTGACTGATCTGTCCCTTACTTAGAGATAAATGTAAATCAATGTGACCTAAGAAATCTAAAAAATCTTGTTGGACTATCTGTATGTTCTTCTTTTGTCTTTTCTCCTTGTCTGTGAATTTCTCAGTGAAGTCCCTGTTACTATCAGCTCTTTTATTTTGGATGCCTTACTGGCTACTTAAGGGAAAAACATCATGCATTTCTCCCTCTAGTTGATCTATAGCAGGTCTGCAACAAGACATGTTTGTCCTCACTCTTTTCACATTTTATATTTGCTCAGAGATACTTAAAAGGCTGCTTTCAACTTTTCCTGAACTTTGGAGCAAGTGTATGGGTTCTTAATTTACAATGTAAGACCACCTCTCTTTTTAAAACCCTGCTCTGTTTCATCAGCAAGTTCTTTGCACCCCTCCACACTGATTCCAGCCCTGTGATTTATCCCCAGTCTTTGTGATGTGGATTCAGTGGTAATGTTGGTTATTGCTAAAGACTTGAAAGTCCTTCCTGTTTGTTATCCTTACTTCTGACATTTCTATATAGACATCTCGTGTTTGGCATGTTGCCCTATTATTCTCCCTGTTGTCTGTCCTATGACCCTCAGGAAAATTTTTGACTGAAAAATCTTGTTGTTCTTGATACTCGACTAGAGGCACTTCACAGGAACCAAGTTTCATGAAGTTGCTGAGTGCTCTCTGCCAAAACTCGGGCCTCCTTAGAATATGTCCTGTTGATTATTCAAAAGTGGAGGTATGCAACATCATTAGTTTTGAAATTACCAGATACGAATCTATAGTGAACTCCATTTTTTTTTTTTTTAACGTTATCTTAGTTTCCTACAAAACAATTATGGTTTAAGAATCCAACAGCATAGTTTAGTATGAGTCAGCATGGAGGCAAAAGCCAGAGCTTTAATAGTAATTTATTCTGGTGATTATTGTCTGTAGAATATCTGCTGTTGTTCACATTGAACGATTCGTGTTCTATGACAAGTTTTCAATAACCGTATTCTGATTAACAGTTTTATGGGGTACGATTTTAAATGTTCCCATGAAATGCATACGGTGACTTGCCAACCAAGGAGAATCAGGGAAGCCAGAGCACTGTAGGTAGAACTCCAGTGGGTGTCATAGCTTCCCTTCTGGGCAGAAGACAGAATGTTTTTAGGGGATAAACAGTAATTTACCTACTGTTTTCTGCTGACTCAAAGTCCCTTTGTGGCTTGTTTGTTACACAGCACTGGAAAGCAAAATTGATTTTTTTTTTTACCACTCTTTTTTTTTTTTTTTTTTTTTTTTTTTTTTTTCCTTTCCTGGTGTACATTTTGGAAGGAGGCTGTTTGGCAGCACAAGTTAAAGGTCAGGTATGTATGCAAGTAGGGATGGGTGGAAGAATGAAAGCCAACAAGGGAAATGGTAGAAATCCAAAAGTCTAACTACACAAAAATAGTATTTCTGCCAAAGGGCAGTTTTATCCTTTCTGCTCGTAATAGAAGACTTTAAGTCTTAGTCATGGGGATGGGTCTGTATGGAACCTGGAAGTGATTACTTAAATGGGAACATAAAAGGACTATATTTGTGCTTTTTTTAAAGAGAAAGAAATGGAAACTTTGCAATATTTATAGTAGCTCATGCCAAGTGGGCTTGTCATCAGCATAAGCTTTCTTTTTTTTCCTTTTTTTTTTTTTTTTTTTTTAACTAGTGAAGATTTATGAAAATAAGGATTTAAGGATAAATCTCTACATAGAATAGCTGTTTGAACACAGTTATTTTTGTTGCCTTCATATTCCTTTATGGTATATCTAAGTTTTAAGATTTTTCCTCTTGATTTTTTTGATTGTGGCAGTTATTTTTCAACATATTACTTATTTACACCTTACCTCGTTTTTCATGTGAGTGATTCTGTGTTCATGTCAGGTTGCATAGGGACACATCTTCATAGCTAGGAAGGCAATTCAGGACATCTTGATTTTCAGACCTGTGAGGTTAATCAAAATCTGGTTGTGTATGGTTTCCCCCTTCCAGCTAAACTTTCATGAGGATCATGCGTACCTGTATTTCGATGCTCAGAAATACCTTTTAAAATACACCTCAAACACCATCCCGTACCATTTTGGGACAAATCCTGGGATACATTATTTTTCTTTTCTGTTCATCGCATCTGTAGTGAAAAATGGCCCCATTTCTCTTCCTAGATCTTCAAGCTGGATCACTTTACTTCTTTTTAAGGCAGTTTTATGAGCAGTTTAGGGGATTTTACAAAGAGGAAATTAATACAGAGTAATATAAACAATGTAACGAGAAAAATAAAAACGTGAATGTGAAGCTTTATTAAATGCATATAGCTGCAATGTGAAGTGTGTGGGGTGGATTGAGGCTTTGGTTTACAGAAAAGGTTCTTGGCTCTTGCAGTGCAATCTGGAAAGCTTGTTGTAAATATGCTATGCTTGTGGTTCCTTGTTCAACCAGTGGCGCCAGGAATCAGGCCAAAGGGGAGGGGGAGTTTTGTTTCTTTCCTTCCCCACTCCCCCCTAAAATTTACTTGATATTTTATTACATTAAAGTTTTAAGTGCTGTTGTTCCATATTTGAATCATTATGGTCTTTGAGGTATGCTCTTGAGAAATATGGATATCATCAGGATCCAGTACAGTGTGTGTTTTCTGTATCTGTATTTTAATGTATTTTATGACTCTCTGCCCAGGATTTAGTTATTAGGTTTTCCTCTCTGCTGAAACAGAAGTTAATCTAGTTTTCACTTTAGAGCACACAAAGATACCTTACCTTTTCTCTAGTTTTAGTGAAGTGCTGTTGTAGGACATGTAGCAGAAGTGACATGGTCTTGTTCTTTTATACACCTCTTTTGTCTGAGAACATGATATCTGAATATTTCATTTGCAAAAACAACTTACAGGTATGGTTTCTGTAATTACAGTATCAAAATGGCATTGACCACAAATCCACTTTGTTAATTTCCATTTTTCTGTTTGAAATATATTCTTTGTGTCCACATTTCATTTTTAAAAGGAACTTCCTGAGCCTAAAAACAATTTGAGGCTGGAAGACGATTAAGGGAAAGTGTCACGTATGAATCTGGTTTTGGCTACTCTTAGAGACTGGGTACTGTCTAAATGGTGCTTTGATCTGATGCAATGTGGCCGGTTCTACGTTTTCATGTCTTTGTTACCAATTTTCTCTCAAGGATGTTAAGTGGAGTAAGTTGTACATCTTGTTCCAGGTCTGCACATTAAGGAGTGATTAGAATTTCCAGAAGCTATAACACACCAAGAAACCACCTTTAGCTCAAGAAGCCTTTCAGCTGCAGGTGGCTAAAAGGTGTGAGAATATATTGGAGATACCATTAGAAACTCCTCTTTATTTTTTAATATCCTTTTCAAGATAACTGCCGTAGACTGCTATGGAGACTGGGTGCTCAAGGAGGTGGATCCTTGGTTTGACACAGCCTGGCCTTTCCTTTCAGCGTGTGCCTGAGCAGTGCCCAGTGGTGGTAATTGCATGGGTTTCAGGTGGGTTCAGAAATAAGTCTTAGTGACAGTCCTCAGCACAAGAATTTGTAGACTGAAAAGCATCTAACATGTTTTGGGTTCTTCCACAACAGTGTGTCAGGAGCTGCATGTGTACCAGAGTAATGAGAAAAAAAGAATTATCAACAATGTCTGATTTAAAATTTGATGGAATAAGTGCTTTCAGAAAGATAGCAGTTTATGTTGTCATTTAAAAATTTATGTCTTGCATGTCTAACTTGACCCTTAATTTCACTTTCTGATAAAAAAAAAATCTGTGGGTATGCGTTTGCTACCTGCCTTGCATGTGAAAGAAGCTGCAGCATTACCTAGTGATACTTATTTTGTAGTGGTAAATTTGTTACTCTTCACTGTAAATAATTCATCTGCTAACACTGATCGTAACTTCATTTAGGGGCTGAGGGAGAAGAGCATTCTGGCAAGAAGAAAGAGTGGTTCTTTGTATTCCTGTTGAAGGTACCACTTCTTTCCCCTCAAACTTTGGGACCCACCTCACAAACAATGCTTGTCTAGGGAAACACAACATTTGCAAACAGGTGAAAGGGTGCTTATCTGCCCTTTCCTCCTTTATTATTGATTCAGAAGGTCTGGAATGTTCTTATCTTCTTGTCAATATCCCCCCACCCCCCGTTGCATTATGGCTATTTCGTTGCTTAGTTTCCTTGTTCATAATCAAACAAACCCTCGTGAATGTTTGGTATCAATTAAGAAAAACAATCTCGACTAAACCTTTGCTCAAAGTCAGTATATCAGACCCACAATCCTCAATATACAGCAAAATATAGTATGTGAGTAGTATCTTCTTTGCAATAGTTGCCACTACTCAGTGGTCAGAAAATCAGCAGCATGGGAAGAGAAGACTGGGTAGTTACTGTCTCTTGGGTCTAGATGGGACCTGTACAAAAGAGTGTCCCATTCCCGTGTCTTTATTAGAGCGCTGTTGGAGCTTGTATAGCGTGGAGGTTTGATGGCATCGCACTTCTGGCAGAGTAGATCTTTTTGCACCTGGAGCTCCTTGAGGTAACGCAATGAAGTTGAAGTGGCTACAGGTGTTCTGTGGTAAATATCCTGTCCTTGTCCGCCCTACTTAACTGGAACTGCCTGACAACTGAAAACATTTGGGGGATAAGGCAAGATAGGGTAAATTTTCTGCCTTGTCACTCAGGTAAATAATTCCTTGTGCTTTTTGGTTTATGTATATATGTTTTGATAGCTCCCAAAGCTATGCAAGTAGAAATAGCTGCTGAGAGTTACAGCATAGTTCTTATGCACACCTCCCATACCATGATAGCTGTATTTTTAGAAATGTATCTTCAGTTTCAGATGGTCTGTTTTTCTTCCCCTTGCAAAATATTGGCCTTGATAGCAGCTGCTGTGAATGTTGTCTGTCTCCTTTTCTTAAGGACATAGATAACCTCTTTTGTTAAAAATCCTGCTTCTCTACTCTTCTTTCCCTTCTGTGCTGAAATACTGTAGTTTCTTCATAAACAGAGGCAGCTTTGGATGGGTAATTTTTTTTCAATATGATATGTTTAAAGACTAGAAATGAGGTTTAATTGCAACATCAAGTGGATTCAAATCCAGATATTTATTTTACTGTATATTAAAGAGAATACTTTTGAAAACTTCAGCTTAGTGTAGTGTATTTTATAGTAAGGTCTCAGTTACCTGATAGATGGCAGTCTAATAAATCGAACAAGAAGGCACCACATAATAGCTTTTCAGAAGACAGTTCTCCCTTGAATACAATGATATATTATAAAATGCTGAGTTATAAAGTGACATTGGTTCTGGAAAATGTAAAGCATCCCCTTTCTGGATAAATCCAAGGCTAATGCAAGGCATTAAACTAGAGACAGGAGAACTTTGAAGTCTCTCAAAGAAATTGGCTGCTCATAGTTTCCTTGTGAAATTAGTAAATCAGTGTCAACGGATAACCTGTGAATATTCAGCCTGTATCCTCGTTGCTTCTCCAAATGCATATTTAATTCTTCAGATTGTGGTAAAGTAAAAGTCATAGTAATCACAGCAAACTGTACAGTAGCTTTAAGTGTAAGTTAGTATTAAGTTCTCTCAGAAGTGTTTATTTGAAAATGGATTTCTGTATTGAAAATCTATACTCTAAATACTATGTTACATATGCTTGGATTATGCTGTGTGCGTGCACACTCCCTCCTGCCCTGTGCTGTTAGGTATGGACACCCATCCGCACAAACCCCTGCACAAACTCACACCCCTATACTTCCTCACCTGCGCACACTTCTTTACACCTCCCTGTGACACCCCACGCCTATACACATCCACAAGTATCTCCTACATACTACACTACACACCTCACAGCACAAACCTCTGCACATGCAGCCCCTACATACACCACCCACGTGCACCTACACATACTCCTATGCACATGTGCACAACTGTACACAAACCCCATCATGCACTCGTATGAACCCACATACACTTTCACACATATGCACCTACACACACATGCACCTACACAGCCTTCCACACACAGATGCAGCTGTGCGCAGTTAGACATGTGCACCCCAATACCCATATGCACCTGTACCTACACAGTTGCACACATGTCTGCAAATACCTACTCATCTGTACCTCTGTGCATGTATCTTCCTACACACAAACTTCCTGCATGCGTACCTACATCCATTCAGAAACACCCCCCGAAACACATGTGCACACCCCACTGTACATGCATGTACATGTACACACACACAACCACCTACCAGCTCTCTTAAGTTAAGCTTGGATTTAGGTTGAAGCATAGACTTTACATTTCACATGCTACTGAGAATATTGTATTATGCTATATAACCCCACTGCCTTTAACGTTTAATCCAGCTTTTAGTTATTACCAGGTAGTCAATACATGTTTGGTGGGCATTAGAGAACAAAATACATCTTCTGGCTTGGCTTCTGGGGATAGCTTGAGCTCAAAAGGAGAGTTTTCATTTTCTTCACCAGTGTGAGGGGACAAGGCTGTGATTACATGCCTGTGAAGCACAACCTCACACGGTGCTGTACAGAAACACCGTGGGCAGTGGAAGTGTTCCAGCTGCTCTCCCTCACCGCCATTGTGATCGATGCTGTGCTGGCTTGTGTGATTTTTATACTGGTGACTGTGCTGTGTTGTTTCATAGGCATGTCTTTGATCACCCTAAGAACTGAACTGTTCAATTAAAATGTCCCCTGAGCTGTGGAGAAATCACAAGTGCTTTTCCGTTAAGGTTTAGAATAGATCCACGCTTCAATCCTTGCTGATGACAGACTGTAATCAAGAGTGTTCATCACCATATAGAAAGACTTAGACAACAGTTGTACAATTTACATTGAAAAGAAAAGAGAGTATGGTGAAATTAGCTATATCAGCCAAGGGATTCCACTGTAAAATTTTAACAGTTTAAAGAAATTTTTCTTGTGCTATAGAAAAACATATTTTACCTTTGTGAAGGACTGTGCAATTTAAAAGTTAAATATTTGTATCTTGAATGCAAGTTCAAAAATATTTCCAGTTCCTTCACAGGTGCAAATGAAGAGTGGCTTCCTTTGCAAGCTAAGCAGAAGAGTAAAAGTCCCTATATGCTGAAGATCCTGAATGCTGTTGCACCATTCCCCCAGGTCTGTGTAGTGCAGCACTGTATTTCAGATGAGAAAGGGGAATTAGAATGTTTCTTCAGTTCTTTGTGGTGGTTTAGAGGTGATAATTGCGCCTCAAATGAGAGAAGCCATTGCTCGCTGTAGGCTGTGCATCAGGCGTGGTTCATCATTGTGGCAGGAGCACCACGATACCTGGCCGACCTCCTGTTCATACTGCACAGCTCTGCACCAGTCCTGAACCTGTGCAAAACCTATGCACAGGCTAATGACAAGAAGATGACAGACATGAGTTAGCAGCTTTCATCCTAGGTTTAGGTATTGTTTGCCAACCTTAGTGAGAAGAGGTATAATGAAGAGGTGCTTTAAAAATATCCAAGGTGTACTCACATAATGAGCATCCGCAGGAGGAGGATGAAGGGGATTTTCTATTAAGAATTCTGTATTTTTCTTCAAGCAAAAACCTACACTACACTACATACTACACTACACACCTCTGCTTTTTAAAAAACAGATTTATTTCAAAAGGCAACCCTTCTTCAATACTTTCTGCTCTGTTATGGGTCACTTGAACACTTTTGCCAAAGGCACAGTTACTTTGCTCTGGATTGCTCGTGTTTTTAATTTTCATTGGTGCAGATGGAAGTTATCAATATACAGTTAAATTTAGCAGGTATTGTTATGGTATGCATAAATGACCATTTTGTGTGCATTATTTATCTTTTGCTGTTTTGGGTTTTTTGGGCTTTTTGTTTTTTCTTACTGCTAGGTTGTGAATACCTTTATGATACAAGGATGTAAACATGAATGTAACTAACAGTACAAAAAATTACTGTAAGAATTTAAGTCCCAGTCCTGCAAACAATTGTTTTTATTAGCTTTGCATTGTGCAGGAGAAAGGCCTCATAATAAAGGATGCACTAGAAGTTATAATAAGCTATTTATAGTAAGTCAAGTTTTAAAATTCATTCTCACCTTCAGTTCCTGTCATGTCCTGTCACCTGAAACTATAGTGTGACTGAAATTTTTATCTAAGTCGCATGCTCTTCTTTCAAAAAACAATTTTCTTGGACCTAGGTTATGATATTTTTGATGTTTTTTGAAAGACAGAAAAAAATAAGTGAGATTAGGAAAGAGTATTTGTATTCTTTTGATTCTAGTTTGTTTGAAGCTAAAAATACAGATTTACAGGGACTCCTTGCTAAATTTTTGGGTATGTTTTTTGGAGACCTGATGATATATGGAATATCTGCCTCAGAGACCAGGAAATACCAGAGAGCAGACATTGGGGGAAAGTTAAATAAGTCAAATAAAAAAAAAAAAAAAGTTTCTTACTGTGAGATCGTGTATCTTGAAGTAGTTAAAATGCTGTTTAACGACATATAAATTCACTGTTGTTCAAATGATTTAACATTGTTATGAACTAGTCTTGTACTAGTTCTCATTTTAAATCTGTGAAATGATAACCCATGCAAACATCAGTCCCATGGAGAGTTTTACGTTTCCTTTTCTGGGCATCAGCATGCAAAGAGTTAGCATCACTGCAAAACTCTGCAGAAAGAATTCAGCTACTGTAGTACAAACAATACGCTTGTGTATGAAGATAAACTGCAAAGGGCTTGATCATTGGCAAGGATTGTATTCTGAAGAGATCCTCAGGTTGTATGCACTGGGCATAAAGCCTTGCTGAAGTCAATAGGCATGTGTCAGTATACAGTACCTGGAAAACATGGAATGCATCTCTGTATCTTGTGTCTGTCCTGGTTTCAGCCAGGACAGAGCTAGTTTTGTCTTCAGCAGCTGCTGTGGTTTGGATTTAGTATGTGAAACATGGTGACAGCACGCTGCTGCTGTTGGTTGCTGCTGAACGATCAAGGACATCTTGCAGTTTCCCAAGCTTTGCTGATGTGCAGGTGCAAACACTTGGGAGGGCACAGCCAGAATAGCTGATCCAAACAGGCCAAAGAGAGTGTTCCATACCATAGACATCATGCCCGGTATAAAGGAGTTGCCCCAGCGTCTTTATGTCTAACCATAGTCCCATAGGTGAAGTTACTATGAATCATGTCAAGTGGTGGCTATGGTCCTTCCTTCATATTCTTTGCTGTCGTCTTCCGCCTTACTGTTTTCACTTGGCTTTTCTTGCTTGTGGTAAGATGCCATTACAAGGGAACATTTTATCAAAGAGATGGCTCTTGTATTTAGATCTGAATATGATATAACTGCATGATCTCCTGTGACATAGTTCTAGAAATAGTATTTAATATTTCATAAATGGGCTTATGATTTTTCTTTGTGGTAAATTCTCACTCAGCTATTGAGAACGCTGTAAGTCAGAACTTTAAATTCATCCTAAAATGAATAAGTAGCAAATGAAGCTCAAGGAACCTGTTACGTCTTACGTGTTCATAACCATCTTTGCTGGTTTGTGAATGTGGCTGGTAAGTTTCAGATCCCTGGTGGAACTGGCATTTGTCCTCACATAAGCTGAGTTAAATAATCCATGTATGAATCCATGTATGTATCCATCCATGTATGAAAAATACATTGATTTCAGGGGCAGTTTCTTTATTTCAGAACAAAGGATATTTTTTTATTTTCTAAAAGAAAAGGAATAGAAAATGTACCTTTGTCCTTTGTGAAGTCTCTGTGTGTTGTGCAGCAAGACTTAACAAGAGCTTAACTGCAGAATCATAGAATCATTTAGGTTGGAAAACATCCTTAAGATCATCAAGCCTCACCATAAACCTAACACTACCAAGTCTACCACTAAACCATGTCCCTAAGTGCCACATCTACACATCTTTAAATACCTCCAGGGATGGTGCCAGTACTTAGGGCCAGTACTCTTTAATGTCTTCATAAATGGCCTGGATGCAGGACTTGAAGGTTTAATAAGTAAGTTTACAGATGATATGAAATTGGGAGGAGTGCTTGACACTCTTGAGGGCAGAGAGGCCCTGCAGAGGGGTCTAGAAAAACTAAAAGAGCTGGGCAATCACCAACCACAAGAGCCAGGTTTGGCGCCTGGGACACAGCAACCCTGGATGTACC
>KL276355.1:313-46338 GCA_000699545.1 Podiceps cristatus | reverse complement strand
TCCCCCTGGCCTGCACATCTAGACATAAGCCATACCGAGCCAGAGATCTGAGTGACTAGAAAAAGACAGAGCAAGCAAAAGATAGGCCAGGATGCAGCAGTGCAACTGCACAGTTTGGATGGGAGTGCCAGTATGGCCAGTCTAGAGTCAAGAAATCCACCTGGCGAATACCAGTTACTTTCTACTCGACACTCCCACCAGCTGTGGGTTCACCCTCTCCCCTGAGCATTGTAAGAACGTATTTACTTCTTTCAGCATTAGGAACTTCAACTGCAGTACTGTTGCAACAGATCCAGAGAATAAAGGATGGAAAGAAAAGGAAGGACCCACGAGCTTAGATGTATTGAAAGAAAATCACTACAGACTTAAATATATCATAAATTTCTTCTTATTTTAAAGAGCCTTATCATTGGGGGAAAAAGTTCAGTTGTCAAATTGTGTGTATTTGTATAGAATAAAGCTATTTAAAAAATATTTTATAAGGCCTGTACAGTTTTAAAAAAATAATATAATTGTCTGATATTGCCAAGAACCCCAGACCTCACACTGAAATAAGAATATGCTTAAATTCTAGAAATTATTCTTGAAACACCAGCAGTCAAGTTTAACTACACAGTAGAAGAATGGAAGGGGGGGCGGGTGTCAAGTCTATATATTAAATATAGATTATCAAAAACTAGTACTTAAGTCCACTAAAGTACTAAAAGGTCAAAGTTAAAGCTGAATTTGCCAGCTTCATGGTCTCTTTCTGCATAACCATTATAAGCTGCTTTTCAAGGTCCATCCCGTGGAACCAATTAGTGGCATCCGCCTTCACAATGAGTAGCACTGTATTCCAGGCGGGTCCCACTGAGTAACTTGCTACTCATATTGAGCTCAGTACATCAGGATCTAACAATTAGATAGTAAAATACAAATAATACATTCATTGCCCTAGCAGCTTATCAAGAAGATTGCCTCAAAATCCACAAAATATGAATCTTATTCAAGAATCTTATCTATTGCAGAAAACAACCTTTAACTCAAGAAAATTACATCCAGTCTGCATAGGACCTGAGTCTGTATGCTATAATCACTGTATAAACAAACTTACATTGTCTAATGTAAGCAACTTACACAAAAACATACATATATCGCCACAGAGGTGTTACCTGAGAAATTAATATTCATCAATGAGACTGAAAGAGTATTTCCCCCCACATCAAGGTTCAGTGGTTACCATTGGGGTTTTTTGGTTTATAATAACTATTAGTAACTATTTTGTTAGGAAATACAGATTCTAAAATCTTTGTCAGTATAACAGTTCTGGTATTAAGCTTTTTAATTATTTAGTACATAGAACTAACCTTTCATTTATCCATTTTCTGGGTGCCATTTTCCTGTTGTGTTAAAATCAGATCTGTTCCTACAGCAACCTTTTAATACAGTTATTTAGGTCCTTCAGAACTTGTCATAGGTTTCTATTTTACAGGTTATAGCTAGCGGTGATAGATAATTGAATTTATACCAGGTGTAATTGTTAATGTAACAATAATTCTTTCAATTTAATAACATTAATTTAGATTAAGATCAGGTTACTTCTCCTTTTCATTAAAAGTAACAGCATTGTTCTCCCATTTGCCTTTAGACACAAGCTTGACAAACTAGACTAATGGAAAAGAAATTTTCAATAGATTAGCATTAAAACAAAAAGACAGGAGAGTTCCAAAAGTGTAAGAGAATAAAGAAAAAAAGAGGTACAAACTCTAAAGCAAGAGTTGATCAAATAAACCGACAAATTAGCTATCTCCAATACATAGCAATGTTTCATAACATTTCTGTCACTAAGACTGAGGTTCAAGCTTGATAAAAAATTCAGGACTCCTAACTCACGGATCAAGTCTATGTACGATACAATCAAAAAAATGAGGGGAAAAAACAAAATAAGAGCAAACAGCATTTCTTTCTGCTACTCACTTCAGAGTCACTCAGTTTTCATATATTTCATCAACCTCCTCATACTCTCCAACAGAAAATAGCTTGATAAAAAGTAGTTTGAACAGTGGTGCTGGAAGGAGGCCAACATGTGTTGCTCATTTACCAGTAAAAAGTTCACCAGCTTCAGTTGTAGCTCCTCATCTTTCTCAGCATTTCCACTGTAAGCAGAAATAATTCTCACAAAACAGTGTATGAAGTTCAAGGAAAACAAATACTAAGCCAAATGTATCATATCCCTCTCCTTGTATAATCTCTAGAATACAGAAAGTTAAGAATCTCTTCTGACTTCTGACACATCATTTTCACATCAACAAATTTACTTTTATTGAGCTTAAGAAGGATGTATGTAAAGAGAGGGCAGAAAAGGTATTTCTAAAATATTTCAAATTGCTAACTGGAGTTCTGGTTTTACAGTTGAAAGACTACAGGAATTATTTTGCATTTTCAGTGAGATTCATTCTTCCCAGTTAGTTCCAAAAAGAATATATGACAGGATAGCTTGTTAATCACCTAGCGAATCCATCACAAAATCTGATAACATATCTCATCTCTGATACACAATTTCATAACATTTATGTCACTGTGACCTGGACCTGCACTGAAACACAGACCCTTCAGTGAGCTACAGACCAGACAAAAACCACTACAATCCCAAAACAAAAAAAAAAAAAACAGCTTAACAACATGCAGAGAAGCAGCAAGTATTCAGTATTCCTAAGGAAGTTGCTACCTAGATGAAACATATAGTAAAGGAAATATATAATGTTTATCCCAAAGGTGGGATAAACATATGATGCTGGCTGATAAAATTTAACAAAGCATTTTCCCTTCTTCCCACAATGAAATAGATACATTTCCTTGTCTGGCCCCTAACTCTCTTAGATCTGGGCCCATATTTCATACAGTGTTGCTCAGGGCTGTTCAGCCAGTTCCAGTTAACAGTCAGAGCTGGCTGAAAAATGGGCAAACATTCAACCAACCCAAGGGGATTCACTGCAGCCCCGGGAACTACAACAACATCTGATCTGAAGCACCAGCCACAGGGGCTGTTCAAATTGGGCTGCGGCTGCACCTGCTCTGTGGCCTACAGCTGAATCCCTCCGCAGGAAATTTCTCCCCAGTTACAGAGAAAGTAAGGAGTTAATATTCTATAATCTTTACATACCTGAACTCTGACCCACAGAGTTTGGCTGCTTGCCATCTGACCACTTACCCAAAACCGAGCGCGCTCCAGGCAATGCGCTGTGCTCGCACTCAAACCATTTATGTTGCTGTGTATAGGCCCCTTTGCAGGGCAGAACACAGACCAAAAGCTGAGATAAGTCAATTTTGCCAAACTCAGACTGGGATTAGCATTATGATAATGACAGGTAGATTCAACAAGCTAACTGCTGAAAAAGCACAGTTAGATACCGCTGTCTTACCATACGTCTCAGGGACATTTCAAGGATCAGGAGCTATATTCAGGTCTGAAACTTTCTGCAGTAAAACTAATCCTCTGAAACCTTAGTTAGAGAAACAAATCCTGGGGCAGATGGTACGTTCCTGCAAATACATGAAGAGTTGCAAAGAAACAGATAATATGACAATAAATGATAATAAAAATACAAGTCCATTCTCTACTCTTGCTTTCTCCTGAATCCTGTACATAACTCTCCCTTTCCCTCCCAACCAACGTGGGTCTGATTTATCTGTTTCCTGGGGCGATGGAAGAGAATCACATGTGCTTATGTTATAAACAACTAAGAACTATATTGAGTTGCAAACATGAGGCTAAAACTGAAAAGACTGATGAAGAAAACTTTTTTTTTTTTTTTTCTGAAGGTTTCTGAACTTTCTCCCTGAAGGATAAGGTTAATTCTAAGAGGACATGCCATACCAGGTCTTCTTTATTTAAATCATATTTATCCAACTATAGCCAATAATTAACTTTTTATGATCTGAGGTTTATTTGTTATTATTTTTCTTGTTATTAAGCTCCTAGAGGTCAAGATCTAAGGACAGTTAACGAAACATGAGTCAAAATCTATTGTCTACACTCGAATACCTAGAATATACACATTAACCACAGGAAGGCTAATTAAAAGCCTGAGGAAAACTCCAAGCCCTGCAGCATACCACTAGAGGGTACCCAAGGCTACACCATTGTAAGCGCTCGCTCTTCTTACATACAAACAATTATTCTCCCAAGGCTCCAAGTAGACTTGTGAGCACCCTTACTCAAGTTTTAAAGGGTGCGAGCCTGGACTCCAGAGGAATTACATTGTTCATGTGGGTAAGGACAGCACTAGTTCAGAATCAGACACAAAGTCAAATTTGGCTTTCTGATCTGAATATCTCCCTCCCCCCCGCCCCAACGTACTATGAGGTAAATTTTGGCTACAGCTACCGTTTTGTGGAACACTTGGATTTTATACCGCATCCAGTGAAGAAGTAATTTCCTTATATTTCTATGTGCTTACAGCTGTAAAGTTTTGCAGAAAAGCTGCATTAACTGTTGCAACACAGTAATCTTCCCTGAGTCCTCCCTTTGCACTTCCTTCAGAATAAAGCAACTCATTCTCACTAAATGCAACGGATTTGCACCCACAGATTTAAGAGGAAAGCAGATTTAATACTGTGTTCAATGACCTTCTGCAATCAAATCTACATTTTCATGTTTTCAGATTTTTCATGTGGTTAATGATCACAACAATTCAAAAATCATGAAGATTTTATTTTTTCCTGGCTGGCGGTCTTATTGCATAACCCTATTATCACCACCCTGCTTGTTATTCCTGGGGGAGACAACAGTTTACCACAAGAGCAGATGTTTTAACCTTTTCTTTTGCAGCCTGTTACAGTCAACTGTCAGGGACTTCAGCCTTCTTTTTTTTTTTTTTTTTTTTTAAATAGATGCATCTTCTGGGCAATTAATTTCTCTAATCACAGTCACTCTGATCTAGCTGTAAATAGATCTCTGCTCAGTTATAACACTTGTTTATTGTTTCTACAGTAAAACATTACTCTGCCTGCAACTCCTTTGTTTTGCTAGGCATTGTGATATCACATAAATGCTAAAAAGAACAAGGTCGCTACTAGACACTTAAAACCACCGTCCCTTAAGCCTCTAGCCAGAGTTAGTTTCTGTTTATCTCCCTTACACCCTAGCTACATGAGCTTCCTCCCTTACCACATTGGTAAGGTATATCCCTTACCTCAGTCTACTTCCCCTCTCCTCAAATCTCTTAGGCATAGACTCAAAGAGGCGCAGTGTCTCACCTCACACTGCCCCAGCCCTGTTTGGCCCTTTTAAGCACTGTGTTTCTTAGGAACAGTCTGTTAGCTAGCTTCTTTGCAGTTGTTATTGCATAGGATTGCTATCTTCCATCACAACCTGTCTCCACTACATTTTTAGAGCACATCATCACAGGAAAGCTCTTATCTTTGCTATTCTACAGCTACAATGCTCCAAAAGGAATCAGCATGACCTCTTGCATAAAATCCTTTGGGATTACATGAAAATTTGGCCCGCTAACAGTGATGAGCTCTTGCAAGTTCCTCACTTGATACCAATTCTCTCTATGATAGCACCGGAACCACTGTGAAAAAGCCTTTACCTACAGATAGGGGAGATCCAAAGTTCAACCGGTACTGGATTTCTCCTGATATCATTGGTTATTAGAAGATAATAATGAATAGTCATGTCTTACTTCTCAGAATACACATTTGTTTTCCATCTCAGTTTCTTCTTTTCTTTCCCTGGACCAGGAATCGCTTGGACCTCTTCCAAATACTTAAACCAATCTCTTATGACACCCCAGCTGTTGTTATCTCTAGAAACACAGTAATTGTTGCTATCAATTATGATCACAGAACATATAAATAACTACTGATGGCAGTCTAGATGCTTAGGGAACTTCCACTTGGGCACTTCGGTCTCAAGTGACCTTTTCCTTCCATTCATTTATCCTGGGAACGAGTTTGGAAATAGCATCTCAACTTTTTTTTTTGGTCAACAACTCTTGTCTACTTTTTTGGCAGTCATTGATTGAGATGGTGTACCTGAGGTAAAGAAATGTTTCCATCAACCTGCTTTTTGGCATTTCTCTCACAACAACACTGGGAGAAATGCACCCATCCTTTTAAGTGACTGAGATGCGATTTAGGTTATAATTGCCACTCTTACAGTACAGTCCGAGAAGGATGAAAGGCAAAACAAAAAGTACACAACTGATGAAACATGAGATTCCCCAAGTAAAACACACTATGCTATCAGGTTTGGAAACCTATTGAACAGTTTCTATCCTAATTCCTGTCCTTAATACTGGATATAGTTATCTTTAAGGCAGAAAGAGATAAGTACTTAAGATGACAGAATGGCACAATGAGCTCCAGAAAGGCATACACATGCCTAAATGCTGTTTCCAGAGAAATGATAACATAACATTTTATGCATGTTGAAGGACATTATCTAATACATTTCATACACAAAGAACAAATCGGTTGCCATTAAATATGTTTTCATTCTACTAGAACTATTTAAACTAAAGGATGAATTTTTATTTTCTTCATGATATACATTTGGAGTAACTTTGCTGAAGGCTGTAAGCCCACTCGAAAATGAAGTCTTCATGAAGTATGAGTCAATTATGCCTACTTAGAGCAGAAGTTTGGCCCTTCATGTCTGTATTTAGAAAAAAACAGGTAGAAGAAAAATCTGATTTTTTGAATACACATTGAACTAGTAATTCACACTGAACTAATTCAAATATTTAAAATACTGTGGTGAGTTGAGATCTCAAAAGAATTGTCGGGTAAATTAAGGCAATTATTTCAGTTTGGTTGAGAATGCAGACGAGATGGTGACAAGTCAACACAAAAACAATAATATAAGAGATATTGTGACAAATCCTCAGGGAGACAGAAGCGTTAAATTTAGATGGTGGACAAAAGAATCAGTTACATGACAGGAATTGAGATCAATTGGAACACCATGTCCTTGCTTGAGTCACAGTTTCCCTTGTAGTCTCTCAGAACAATTACTGGTTTATCACCACAGGAATTAAGGGGAGAGCTTCAGAGCTGTATGTGCTTAATTGAGCTGATATACAGCTTGTACTGTAATGTTTCTTCATGGAAAAAAAAAAAATCTGAGTTTTGTGATGCATCACTTTAACTGGTCATGAAAGAAAATACCTGTTTAAAAACTAAATCTCTGTTCAAAACCATATAAAAGAACAGCAGGCAGGCTAAAGTTCAGTTCAGAATGGAAACACTTCAAAACTTGTTTTTATGTTATGCTTTTCCCTCACACAATCCCAGTAAAATATTCCCAACCCTGAAGTCCAAATAAAATCTTTTCAGATTTAATTCATTGTATTTTTTGTGACTGTGACCTTCCCCATTGAACTGGACAGAATGTAAATTCACCAAAATAAATTTTCAGGGGAAATTGAAGGTTTTGGTCAAGCTTTGACAAAAAAAAAAAAAAAGTAGAAGGAAATAGAAGTTTTGAAACTGTTGAGCAAATTCACCCTGTTGAGTAGTAGGGGGGTCTATTTCCCCTAAATAATTGTTTTATATAACACAACTCTTTTTTTATTTTTGTTTTTTAAAGAAATAAACCTGGTTCAAAAGAACATGCACTTTACAAAATCAAGTAAAAGTAAGGAAAATGTCAGGTGTAAACTTTCTTAGGTGATCTTAATTTGACTTGGTCACATACAGGCCAAAATTACTTTTAAACTTACATTATTTTTAGAGTTCATGAGTGAAATTAGAGTTCAACCCCTTCTTTGCTGTCATTTGTGTGATTAATTAAATCCATATTAGCAAGCCAGCAGTGAACAACATTTCAAAATTTACTATTTTGGAGTAACTGAAGCATGAATATGATTTTGTTGCCTCTAGACTAGTGAATGATAAATAGTTGCTTCCAATCAATGACACTCATTTGAATGTGGAGTAAATATTTATATCTGAATGATGAATCTCAGAAAAACAGATTTATCATGGAAAGTATTATACACTGTTAATTGCAGCACTATTCAAGTTGTCACAGAAGTAAAAAATTACACAAATGTAAATTACTACTTTCAAAATGAAAGGACAGGCTTTTTTTGAAGCTTCTTTCAGATTAATTTGCTATAAATATCAACACTTTTTGACAGTAAAGTAACGTGGAAGAAGAAATGTGATGGATGTGATTATTACCATAAAATTACCAGTGGACAGTATCTCATAGGAAATAAACTTCTTTCCTTGCTGATGAAATGAAGTCAAACTGTTAGTATCTGTAAACAATCCTGTTTCTTTACTCCTAGACTGGAGACGGATAGGCTGAAAATAATGAAGACACATTGCAGATTGTTCAGTGTGTCAGAATAGAAACAGTAAAGTCCTTTTATTTTCCAAATACTTTTGCCATTATATATAAAGAACACAGATGAAGAAAATCATATTATTCATCTGCTATAAGTAAAATCAAATCTACAAGTTCCTGCCCCTTATATCAATCATGCTTTCCCCAGCCATATGTTACCCTTGCCGAATACCTTGTATCCTTGGCTGCAGTCACTGGGGAGAACTTCTCACTGGTAAAACACCAGATTTTATACCTCACCTCTTTGCTGGGGTCCTCTAAACCTTCCACTTAGAATCAAGTATTTTTCAGATCATAGCCATTTAGTTTCATTCACCCAAGTAGAAACACGTTGAGGCCTTTTTTTCTTCAAAATCTATATTGTCTTTTTCTGGAAACCTCTAGTCTTGGTATATTTGGTAATATTAATGTAGTTTTGGAAGGTCTGGTGCCGTGATCACAATTTGGCCTCTTAACTGTTCATATTCTTACCGTGTTTTTTCCACCTGGTAGCAGTGCTTAAATAGTTAATGTGCCTACTAAATGCAGCTGGAGCTAATGCTCACACCTGGCTCCTTACTGACACCAGACACATTAATTAACCACTGTGAGGAGCATGATTTGGGGATTCCTTTACCTATATTTGAAGGATGATGTAACACGGGTACTAAAAATGGGGAGGGGAGGGGGAGGTCGGTCTTCCCCTTTGTCCCAGTATCTGCAAGAGATTCTGATTACTTGCATGTTTATCTTTTTTCAGTTTGAATGTGCTTTAAATATAGCATATTAGAGCACTTTAAAATTATTTTTAAAACTGCAACCTTGAGACTAGTGAAAATTTTGTCCTAAAACTACTTGATAGCCTAGAGAACTTTGGTATTAATTGCTAGACATTTCAACTCCTTACAGTAAAAAAGATAACAATAACTTTTATTACCAGTTCTATCAAACTATGTTTTTTTTAAAATACATTTACAATAGCAATACTCTTATACTGACCTATCATAAAAGCAGTTAATGTATCCATAGAAAAATCCAGAGTCTTATATTTAAAAGTATTGTCAAATTTATACCAGTCCACAAAATTTTTAGTAGTATGTTCTCATTACTCAGTATTCAGTCATCACTGGTTTTCACATTGACTCTCAGAGAAAACTACTTGAAAGCATGCTAAATTCAACAGATGTCTTTTTACTGACTTAAAAAAATCTGGATGCTGTTCAGAGAATGCCTAACTAAAATGGTGTGCTGGCACTCATATTTCATTCATTTTTCTGAAACAGTTTAAATTAAAAAAAAAAAATACTGATTGCATTAGTTGAGAGTTTTAATTTGATCCTTAATGATTTATAAGGGAAAAGATCTGTTAGTCCATTTTTAAAGTTTACGGTGTAGCTATAGCTCATTCAGTGCATGACTGTGGGATGGAAAATTCAACCGTTTCCACATTATTCTGACATATAGAAGTACTTTCTTAAAGTACTTTTTTAGGTAAGGGTCCAATACCTCTAATAACTTCGTGGGGTGTCTTATCCCATTATCCAGCCACACTGAAAGAACCTTGAGTATTTGCAAACTAGTGTCTAAATGTAAAGTAACTTTTGAGAGGTAACAAACAATAATAAAACAATAGTTTACCTGTAAGCTTGAGTAGAAAGGCCTGTTGTACATGTTGTTGAGCTGCTGGATGAAAAACCTCACATTCTAATATTTTAATACTGTCAGATAACTTTGGAGAGAACTGTAGTTTGCTTATACAAAAATAGAATCCATTTTCTCCAATATTAGTTTTTATTACTTGATTGGGTTCAGGTAACTCTGTTCAGTATTTGTGGCTCTGATATATACACACACGTCTTGATGTTCTCAGGTCAAAGTTTGATATGGAAAGTTCAAGACAGTCTTACTGACTATGGTTTGTGTAGGAATTTCTTTTATCTCCGAGACAAGGAGAGCTTGTGAAAGCAAGAGAGAAAGTCTTCCATTAAAAAGCTGCTGCAGTAAAATACTCCTGGGATACTAAACCAAGAGTGATTTATTACAGAAGAAAGAATTGCAAGAGAAAAAACCAAACCAAAACAAAAAACCAAAACCACAAAAAGAACCCCAAAACCGCAACAGTGTATGCCGGCTGTTCTTTGAGTCCTCAGTACCTGGGCTCAGTAAGACACTGTACTTACGTACATACATACCTAGTGTGTCATGCTGCATATATTAAGAGAGAAATTTTACTCTTTGTTAAAGGGTGCTGTTTTTTTGGTTTTTTGTTTTTCTGTCAGTGGGAATAAGGTCAAAGTATGAGTCTTATCGATCTGATAGCAATTAAGCACTTGTCCTGAGCAGGCTGTTTTCAGCTATTTGCCATCACTCGCACCAAGTAAAATATTCTGTTACTTTGCTACAAAATCTGAGAAAGATCTATAGTTTGATGTCAAATGAGTTGAGAAGTAAAACCCAGACAAATGTTTGATGTTAACACTTCTCAAATATGAAATTAAAAATATATATTTCTTTCTTGCCACAAGAATCTTACGGCAGGGTAAATATGAAATTACATCTTGTGACTGAGAGGGGAAGTGAAATTGTTCCTGTCAGATGGATTAGCTCCTGGAAAGCAAACTGGTGATGGAATGGCTGGATTAAAGATAACAGAAACTCAGTTTTTGGCTTTTTTTTACCTGCCACTTTAATTTTACCAAATTTCATAGTGGGGAATGAAACTCTCTTCACTCATTTGAAATAAAATAATTCAAGGAAAACAAAAAAACAAGCTAAATTTAACCTTTTTTTATACCAATTTGTTGGAACTTTTATAGACAGTCTCAGTGGCAAAAATAACATACAGAGTGAATATATCTACTGGATCACCGAGTGGACTAATTCAATACCAAGCTACATGCAGGGTCTCCTGGGAGTGAATCATGCTTGCACAGTGATTCTTAAGTTACACCTTCCTGTCCCAAATGAACCTGTACACCTGAAACAAAATTATTTTTCCCCTCAAGTTACATCAAATAGTGCTCTGTACTGCCCTTAAAGTGGAAGGGCCCATAGATGTATTATACATACCTGGAAGCCTTAGAAATAGCTCTTTTGTGATGGGTTTCTCCAGGCTTTGTACATTACTTTGAAAGCTTTTTTTTTTTCTCCCCCAAACATGAAAGCTGTAGGTGACATCCGAAGCACAGACTGTAGGTACCAGAATTGCCTGGTACCTCCTCTCTGACATTACCCTTGATTATATCCTTCTTCAGGAACCACTGGATTTGAATCTCTTCAGGGTAGAAATCACTTACTCTATACAGACACTGAGATGTTACAGTATTTGCTAATGCTAGATAAGCAGATAAAGGGGTGGAAAGGAGGTCAAATAGCTTGATTATTTAGCTCTTTATAGCCTCAGCCTTTATATATTTGGTTATTTATACAGGAAGCAAGAGGGATCCAGTCTCAGTGAGGAACACTGTATGAAAAAAAAAAAATATAAAAAATAATGTTCTTTTGACAGCTTAAACACAACAAACATCTAGTCCTCTGGATATGAAAATGTACTTATCTATAATAATTTAGTAATTGTCCAGCTAGAGGGCTTCTTCAACAAAGGTAACGCGTAATTATATATTTTATTATATTTCCCCTGGCTTATGAAGTTCCCAGTTTCCCCTTGCTAGTCCTCCTTGCAGTCCCAAAAACAGCTATGCCAGCACAATTTAAAAGGTACTTTTAGAAATTGTTTCTCCTGCAGCAGGACAAACTATCTATTTACTTACTTGTAAATCATCAGTGCCATCCTATTAAAAAATA
Source organism: Podiceps cristatus (assembly GCA_000699545.1). Classification (NCBI taxonomy): domain Eukaryota; kingdom Metazoa; phylum Chordata; class Aves; order Podicipediformes; family Podicipedidae; genus Podiceps; species Podiceps cristatus. The sequence continues at coordinate 34,214 of KL276355.1, read as the reverse complement.
TTTCCTCAGGAAAATACTACACAAACTCCAAGAACTATTCTTTCCATTTCTTTTAAGAGTTTCTTGAAGCCTTCTAAGAGCTAGAGACAGTCAAGTCTGCTCAAGGGATTAGGCCCCTGATTTCCAGTGGAGTAGGCAGGAATACGGATGCTGTGGACACTGAAATTCTCAGGCTAGTTCTGTTTCTCCAGCTAGATTGATTTATGTCTGGAACTTTTTTTTTTTTTTTTTTTTTTTGCATGCATTGGTTTGCAAGAGCAGTGCTGTGTAGGTGTCTCACCTTGGGACAATCAGATCTGGGTGAAATTCTATTTTTCTTTTTAATACTTGATTAAGATAGTTCATGACAAAGCCTGTGAAGTCTTACAAGGAGCAGCACTTTTATTCCTCCTTAGATTCAGCCCTCTCAAACTCTTTCTGCCATGTCTATGCATATAAAGCTGGATGCCTGGGATACAGCTGTGTCAATCTCACTCCAGCTAACACAGGTTTAAAGGCACTGTGTCCTCTCCAGATTTTTTGAAGTGCACTAAAGAGGAAAGCATACACTTACTGTCCAAAGAATGCAGGATAATAGTCGCCTTGTAAACTGAGAGAATAGGATTTCCTTGTAGCACTGTTTTAACGTGTAACTTCAGCAGTGAACGGCACTGCATGGTTATGTAAATGGAATTTAGTTTTCTTTGCAATATAGTTTTGTCTCCATCAGCAAGAGACCCCTTGTTTTTACATTCAGGATCTGTGAAGGATCCTTCTGAGCACTACTCAGCATCTCTATCCCTAAAGAGTTCAATTCCTTCAGGAAAGAAGGAATGGGGTCTGCAAGTTAAAGTGAGTGACTCCACAGCAGTCGGCATGTCCGTTAGACATTGCACTGAATCCAGCGTTGGTAGGGCTAAAAAGCAAATCACCAGATTTCTTTAAATTTTATCAGTATCTGATACAGCACTGCAAGGTGCTCTCCCCCAGGTACTGAGCACCATGAGCCCCAGAGAAACCTGTGCTGGAAGCCTATAACATAGGCAAAACCAACAAGGTTGGGGAAGGATGGATTTCACAGTTACACCCTATGTAGCTGTGAAATTCCTTTGAAGAAAAACCAAGGAGGTGTTTGAAAGGTATTTGCTTCCCCAGTTAGAGAGATCTGGTGACTATGACCAACCACTGTTTGAAAGATTAAGCTGCCTTCTGTGAAAAGAGCGTGCCTTCTCTGGGGGAAATGATTTCCAGACATCTTAAATAAGATCTAGGGAAATGCTTTGCATCCTCATAGTTCCTGAGGGCCTGTGAGGGCAATGACCAGCTGTTGGAGAACTGAGTGTAGTGATTAAGATGGCTATTTGGAGAAAATATACAGTATTACTAAAAGCAATTCTGTGTGAGCACATAGGAGTAACTCACGTGTATTCACATGAGGGTGTTGGGGTTAGAAGAAATGACTCTCACAGCTTTGGAGACAGAACACCCATTCTTGTAAGAGTGAGATGAAAATTTGGGAGTCCTGAAGTGGACGGTTGCTTTGAAAAATTATCTTGTTTAACACCAGTTATAGTCCTACCAACTGTAAACCCAGACAGCTACTGTCTTCCAGAAATTAAGCCATACCCTTGCTGCCTGGAAAAGCAGGTTGCTTACTTATGACAGTCAGTGGTGTTGCCTACTAAAGAGCTGCGCACCAAGGGGAACGGCCATGTGAGAAGTCAGCTGCATTTACACAGTGCCTAAAATAAGCTCAAGCTAGCTTTTATTTTTTTCAACTCATTAACATGAGCTGGTTCCTCACCTTAAAAAGGCTTAGATAGTACACTGTGATAGTGCACAAAAATATTTTGTTGCTTTATTGCTTAAAACATGCAATTAAATTTTCTTTATTGCAGAGCTGTGATTATTTAAATAATGTTTAGTCCACCACTGCTGCCAGATATGTGACTGTACAGTCAGCCTCCAAAGTTTCTTCTGCACGGACTGGTTTGTGAAAGGGTGATTTAGGTGCATTCATTTGTCGCCGTTTCTTTTCAATAATGAAGAAACCATATCATCAAGCACGTGGGAGTTACTACTTTGAAGTTCTACTGATGACACATGCGCATCAAGTGTGAGCAGAATGAGGTGTATTAGCCACTCCCGAGTCAAACTGCATCTTTTCAGTTAGTCCTTTGCGGCAGTATGCGAACGCAGTGCATCTAATCCTAGTACTGTTTTTCCCTATTTCATAACTCCTGCGCTGCAATTTGTTGGGTTTTTTAAAAAATAAATTTTAAAAATGCTCTGTGCATACTTGGGGCAATACTGGTGCAACACTGGCTTTGCCCTGGAGAGCCCGAGGGACATCTGAAACATTTAAGACATGTCTAGACTGAAAGATGAGCTATGACAAAGCAGATACAAGCTGGCAGAGATCAAATGCATACGATGCCGACTGGTGATCCCTGGCTCCCAGGGAGGCTGGAGCCACGCGGGCAGTCAGCTGTGGGACCCAGCCTGGTGCCAGCCAGCGCGGGGCTGCGGTGCCGTGTAGCAGCACGGATGGCTCAGCAATCTCCAGCCTGCTTGCAGCCTTCAGAGCACCAAATGAAAACGTTGCTTTTAAGCAAATGGGAACAAAAGCATGCGAGCATTTCTTTTGGGAGCAGTGGCTGAAGATCGCAATAGCGGTACGGAGCATTCCAGAGCTGGCTGTAGTTGCTCATGCCTCCTCCTAGCCTTAGAATAAACTCATTTGCAAAAATAGCTTTCGATGTAGGAATTGTAATACAAACAAAATAGAAATTTAGATGCTTGAAACCACTTACATGGTTTACAGTGCTTAATGTACAGAAAAGCAATTGGTCCAACCAAAAGACAGGCAGCTGTTAATCCAAAGACTGAGCAAACTAAAATGCAACTTGGGATCCATAAATAATTAATAGATAAATTAATAAAGACTATTCTGCTGATACTGTAATTACCTGGAGATTGAACTAAATATACTCATCAGGGCAGATGACTGGCTGGTTATTTTTCTTGTCTGAGTATTGCAAAAACAGTAGAAAGTTAAAATACAGCTACTTATTTAGAGTATGAATAGCATACATGATTTATTAATTTCTAGGCTCAGTGAACACAAATACATTAACATTAGCAGCACTTGATTTTCTTCTTTCCTTGCAAAAAATAAAATGCATAGAAAGAGGGTATTTAGACAAAGAATTATGAAACTATTGTAGTTGAAAACGAGCAACGTGTAGTAAGCAGTATAGGTTTGAACACAGCTAATTAAACTAGAGATACAGGGAAACTGATCAAAAATTGAAGGCATGCCTTGGTGACAACACCCTATTCCTTTATCTCAGTTCTCATATTTAACTCATTACTTTTATCACTTTGCTTGGCTGTTCGTTGGTCATTGTGCTTCCCTGGGAGCTTCAGAGACTGAATGAACTAGCATCTCTAAGATGGCTCTGATATATGCAATTTTTACCTTTAGAGTTTCTGGGAAAAAAGGTAATAAAAAACAACTTACCAACTACCTTTGAAGAAGCTGTTCCTTGAGCCGCATCAGGAGTGATGATGAGTTGGCCTCTGTATAATCCTGTTTCTTCCAGCTGTAACGTTGGCAGAAATAGCGCAACATTGCCTTTTATATTTCACTGTCTAACATATAGGATTCTACTCTAGGAAGACTCTGATTTTCAGCTATAAATGTAAACAGTATCTTTTCCTGGTCAGCATCGCAGGTTTTTAACTTTCAGGTGATTCTTACACTGTTGTTATCCAGTTGTGGTATACTGTACTTGGAGATCAAGTATGGTACCGAGGTGTCTGTATTCAGGAAGAGCATCATTAGCTTAGTACCCATTTGTATTTTCAGGATCTTTTCCAAAAGGAAACAGCTTAATGTAAGAAATGCACTTTTCTAAAAGGGAAGAAAAAAAAAAAAAAAAAAAAAAAGAGGAAAAAACCCCAAACACCTTTTGAAATATGGCAGCTGTTTGGCTTTTGAGGAATCATTCAGTTATCAGCATCCTATTTTATTATGCCACCACTCTGCTTCTTAATTAGCCTTTAAAAGTGCTCAGGAATCCTTGTCTTAGACTCCCTCTAGTGAAGAAAGAGTATGCAACTGTATGAGCTGATAATGGGAAAAATCATTGTGTGTTACAATAGATGTTGTGTCACTTCTCTGTGGTACTAAATGCACTAGCAAGGTCTGCACAGCCTGGAGAACAGGCGTGGGCTCAGGAACTTTGCTCATGGCTACTGAAGTATCCAGTGTCTTTCTGTGACTGTGGATATTTCCATACACACAAGTTTGTATACAACTCTATTCCATGGCTGAGTAACTCCTCCTCTCCTACTAGGAGGGCTCTGAATTCATGCAGCGGGGTAACTTGGTGTGATGCACAGTGGAGGTGGAGGGCTGCCTGCACCTCCATCTTCCTTCACTGTCACTGGGGGTAAGAAGCACAAAGATCAAAGTCCTCTTCTCACCGTAGTATTAGCAGCCATGGTACGTTAGTGGGAGAGGGTGTGAAACATCAGAGGGGAAGCTGTGCCTTGTATGCACCATCACATTCTGCAACACAGAAATAGCTCTATGGGCAGTTTCTCAGAAGATACCAGCTGTGAGCTATAATGCATTAAGGAAATGCTCACGAGTAAATACAAATTGTTTGCAATAGAGACTGAACAGTAGTTGCTGTGCAGTCCTTCAGACTAACAGCTGCTTGAAGTGATGGAAAAGGTGCAAAGAATGGAGAGGTCTACTTTGTAGTGTTGCTCTATCCCTGCATTTGTCACTGAAAAATAATACCAGGTTTAGAAGCTTGGGTTATCTCTGAAAAAAACCTACTTTCCTGTATGCTACACAAGTGAGCAGGCTGCTATTGAGCAGAGTATAGGATACTATAATTATAAAAAAGGTTACTATTGGATACAAAGGGATTCTGGAAAGAATAGCTTTTAAGGCATTAGAAAACATTAGGGCAACTGTAGATGGTTTTGATATTTGCTATCTGTGGACATGTAAATACTAGGACTCAAGCTAGTTCCCTATTTCTTGTTATGTTAAAAAAAAAAAGTTCATTTTTAGAAATGTAACTAAACTAGAGAATGTTGCTAAGTTTTCAGATGGGACTCATTTCACTACCTTGGTACAACTACCTCTTAATTTCAGTAAGTAACAGAAATTTGAGGATGACAAAAAGTACTTCTGAGCCCAATCTTAGTGACAGCTCCTGGCATCTGCTACCTACTTTTGCGTAAATTACAAAAGGACAAATCCCTAGCTCAGAGATTCACTTCTTTGCAAAATGCCACCATACATCAAAGTTTTCTTAATCAAGACACAATTATAAAATGGAAAAGCCTAATGGGACTGGAAATGGCATCATGTCCTGTGGATCTCCCTGAGAAACATGATGCTACAGACACTCTGACATCCTGAAATGACTGACACCTGGCTTCGAAGGCAAAAACTGTAAGCGAAGAGAAAGCAACCTATAGCAAAATCTGTTACTCAATCTGTGGGTGCTTCAGTTTCTCTGGGGTTTGTTTTGAATTTGAACAAGTCAGGGAAGTGCGTGGTGTTGTCAAGAGCTTTTAATGCTGTTACAGTAGCATTTTAATTAGTTGGATTTATATTTTTATGAATATAGAAAATTGAGCATTCCAAGTACCTAATTAGTGAATTGCTATTGCAATGAGGAAGCTGATGCCAGGGAATAACACAAGATACTTGTATATTTTTAAGTTCCTTTTTGGATCTTTCCAGAAAGCAAACACTAGAGGGCAAACAGGAAGGGCCTCTAACCACAAAGTTGTGCGTATAGACAAGATTTATACCCACCTCTTTCCCACCCACATAAAATAAAACACTAGATATCTGTTGCTGTGCTGAGTTTCAGTTTAATTCAGTTAAAAACTAATCTATACAATGTATGGAGTGGCTTTTCTTTTTCCCCCCAATATATTGCACTGGAGGATGTGAATTTGTACAACATTAACCAAATCTTACCCCTTCTCCTACTGAAATCCCAGCCAAGTACAAAACCAAATCTCTGCATCTTTGTCTTGGATCTGGTGTCTGTATGAAGTTACATTCAGTTTTCTTGTAATCATCTCCTAAATGAAAGGCAGAGTACATGTGACAGCACTGGTGCCCATGATATTTCAGTCCCTTATTTATCTGTGATTATAGCTTTCTACTTCTGCACTTAGCTGTAAGCTTTAGTTTAATAATTTTTTTTCAACTTTAAAAAGCTCCTGAGAAATCAGTACCATAGCAGAAACATGCTTTTAGTGGCTAATACTTTTAGTCTCTTCTATGGAAAAGAGAACCCAATTGAAAGAAGATACCAGCATCAAAAACAACAAACACATTAAAAAGCAACAAATCTGCTAAACACTTCATGTGTAGGCATGACTTCAGCACCCTGTATAACCTCTAAGGCAGATGTTCCTCAGAGTGAGATAACTATTTAAATCACACTTCAGAGCTGATCCACAAAAATAGTTTGGTGACTTTATTGCACTCTGATGGAGACCTTTTTTAGCCTGGGCCTGAAGAACGATACCCTGCTACAGAGGAGGAGGAGATGGACAGCACTGGGTAAACATTGTCTGTTGATAGACCAGACCTAACAGACCATCTTTTGAAAGAACATCCACTCAGTCCTCGCTGTCTTTGTGGACACGTGAAACATACCCACGCATAGGAGATTTTGAATTAGGTGGACGAGCATGAAATTGTAATTTGGGCTCTCATCTCAGAAACATTTAGGTAACGAACTTAAGATATATTCAGCTTAAGTATTACTGAGAACTGAGGCTCTGACTTCCACATAATTCAGGGCAAATAATTGTCAGTTTGACTAAACGATTATTGTTAGAGATAAATGCGATCACCAATTCTAAGGTTTATAAAACTGCTTGTTTTCACTTCTAAAAATGAACAGAAAGTCTGTAGTATATTGCTAAACTGCAAGCCTACTAATTAAATTAACAGCGACAAGAACAACATTTAGGTATCAGCAACTGAAGGAAAGATAAGCGCTGTTTTACACTGAACGCACCTCAGTGGCTAGCTGAAATGCAAAACAGGGAACTTTCGCTAATGCTAACTCACGATGAAACAACAAGTGAAAAACTCTTGGCTTCTCACAAGTGGCTGCCTCAGAGTCACCACTGACACTACACCGTAGCAAGCAGAAGCCAAGTTCAGCACCCAAATTGCAACAGTTCTTTACAAAACTCTGGATGTTTCAAAGTAAATGGGCTAAGGGGGATATAATGCCCATCTCCAACAGCAGGGAGAGTCAGGATCTTACAATCAAAATGTAAGAGGTTGAAACCAAAGCTTGAGCATTGCACTACAAAGCATGTCATTACATATAATGACATTTGTAAGGAGGCCAATGTAGTGTGAAGGAATGATTTGTATGGTAGAAATGCCTTCACAGCAAAGGTTTCAGTCCTTGATTCTCTACAAACATCTGTGGCTGTATCATTTGTCCTCTGTAAACTTTCATGTGGGATGGGGAGAACACAAAAAAATTTTCCCCTCACCTTTTCCACGTTGTTTGAATAATGCCCCCTTCGTTCCCTCCTTGCTCTGTTAGCCATTATTAGGCTACAACCCCAAGGCCAGGGCTGTGCACTGAGAAACTCTGTTAGTCCGGATGTAGCTGTAGCTACGTCTGGGCCTCTCAGCAAACAGATGGAGTTGGTGAAAGGTATTTCAGTCTCCTGACAAAGACATAATCAAACTGATGGTAGAACTGCATGGAAATGATGAACAGCAGAGACACACTGGTTTTGGAAACTAAAAATCTTAACCACCTGTGTAGAGAACAATAGAAAACAGAACTAAAAGAAGTCCAACTGTTTGAATGGTATAAATGACAGAAATGTGACATGACAACTAACAAGATGAAACATAAGGAAACCTAAACTGTTCCAACAGTGAGTTCTATTACATTGTGTGGAGAATCAGAATATGCTCAGGCCTGATGAAAGAAGCCTTAAACATGGAGGGAATGTGCCTAGCTTCTATCAATCAAAATTCTTCAGAGTGAGAAACTTTCCAAATGTCAATACAAAATATTAGTAATTGCCTCCTGTCTTTTTTGAGTTTGCCTAAAATATTCAAGTCTTATTCTGAAAAAAACATCTTTCTATAACAGAGGCTTGCCCAAACGATCTCCTTTAATGACACTGTCAGCAGTTAGCCACAGAACAGGAAGAAAATGCGAAGGGTGCTTGCCAAGGTGTGTGTGTATAAGTTCAAAGCCAGCATTATACAATCAGAACAATCCATGTTTTAAAAAAACCACAAAACCCTAAGCAAATAAAAAACCCCCACCCAAACAGGGTTTACACTTTAGGATACTTTCCGTCTGAAATGAATGACAAGCAAGGACAATCACACAACCTTTCAACATTATAGTAAAACCCACAGGAAAATCAACTTATTCTTGTAAAATCTTGGCTTACACTATTAGGGACCTATCCTGGTTCGATACCAAAATAATACACTCAAGTAGCACCCCTGTTTGGGAACACTTCATAAACTTACACCAACTGCTGAAAGACTAATAAGAATTAATAGTGAGACTCTTAACAAGTCAATGACTCATGGCTGAGAAGAGCTTTCTGAAGTGCATGGTGCATTCTGAAAAATCTGGTATCGTCATAGGAGGTAGGATAATCTGTACAGAAAAAGACAATGAGTCTTGTTCTATTTTGCACAATATTTCCATCAACATAAAAAGCTTACTTAAAAACATGCAAAATTTTGAGATCAGCTGGCACCTGATGAAAGAAATGGGGACAAAAAGTACTGTCCCAAGAGCCAGTTGAGTATTCAACTGCTACACAGAATTAATCTCGACGAGGAGGACGGTTCAGATCCATACACCAGAAGTAGAGCATTCCTTTTGAAGGCTTACAGTGAAATTCTTAGGCTTCTGTAAACATGAAAAATATTCACTGTTCCACATAATTCTTTGCTATGTTTAGATTTCAGAAAGTGCAAATTTTCTGTGATTAAGGATTAGAAGTTTGATTTTTATTTGGTCTCAAAAGAAGAAAGGGTTTGGTAGTGCTGGAAATGGTAGGTCTTTATCTATGGTTTTCATTTCCCTATATTTTGCTTCTCAGCATTTCTGGAAAGAGTTTCTACATAAAACTAGACCCAACTTGACATTCAGGCCAGTTCCCTGCTTCCTCTCTGAGAAGATTCCAATTCGTGCCTAAACACAGAATGGCAGACATCTCCTCCCTTTTTGTAAGAGAGGAGTTCCACAGCTCCATCCCCTGGCCACAAAAACCTTTAGTATTAATAGTTTCCTTAATTCCCTCCTCCATTATAGCCTCTAAATGGTCCCCTTGTTGGGTTTCTCACTGATGCACTGGAGAGAAAATTAGTTTAATTTATGGTTCAAATCTGATTGATACTTCATCTCTTATGTTCCCAGGGATTTTACAATCTGGGGAAGAAAGTAGAAAGTCCGTGTTACACTGTTTTCCTGTGTGTGTGTCCCCCCCATCCCCCCCTCCCCCCCAACAATAAAGATGCTATAAAGTTGAGGCACAAGTGGTTAAGGGTGAACTTGATCAGTTCTAGCAGCTGGTTCTTGGACATGTCCTGGTGGTAAAGGCTGATCACCTCCCGCAGCATGTTTTGGTGCATCTCCAACTTTGTGTTCCCCAGCTGTAAAAGCAGAATAAAACCATTTGTAATTTCTCAATTAAATTAGCCCCAAATTTGAAAAGTCTCAAAAGGAAAGTTTCTAGTGTAGGGACAATCAAACAAAACCTCCTAGTTTTTGGGTTGTAAGTGGAATCAAGAATTTTGTATGTGACTCAATGAAATCGCATTGAGATTACCTAATAGACTGCAATACCATAATATTCAGTTTCCTCTTAGATTACTAGTTGTTTCTGGGTTTTGTGAAATGTTTTTACTTACATATCGGTTCTTTGGAAATTGTTCTTTCTGAAATACACTATGTGTTTACCCTTAGTAGCTCCAATAGCCTACAGATTAGAATTATTATCTACTTGGATCTCCTTAACTCAGTGAATGAGTAGTGACTAGTTCTGGCTAATATAACGAACTCTTATGACACCTGATTAAAAGACTTTGCAGAAATTTTTTACATGAGATAATGTATGTGTTAAAAAGAGTATCTACTACAATATTGCCAGCATTAAAAGATGTATCATTAGTTCAACTCCCAGGTATCTGCTACTATACATGATGTTTTTAATGAAGGTTGGGGGGAAGTAAGGGTCTCAGAACTAAGGATCGTAAAATTAAATTACCCACAGGCAGTTTTGAAGCAAATGAAAGACAAAATTAAATTGCTACTGAAATGTCATTATTTCTCTTCACAGAAGTGAGTGGCTTAGGGATAGAATTTCAGGGTACTCAACAAAGTGGGCTGTAATCACTGGATACAGCATGTAAGGTTTGAAATGCCACTGTTGGCCCTGCGGGAGCAGTTAAGAGCTTCCACTGTTCAAAAGGCTGCCTGGACATAGTCCGCAGCCTTATGTTTGAGATGAATGTCAAGAAGTTCTTGAGCTCTACTGACAATGTTAGCACATGAACATGGATGCCAATAAAGCTGTATTAGTTTCAGCCTTTCTAGAGGAGGAAAAAAAGCTAAGTTAGGATGTATGGGAGAGCGGAGCCTCTTTAGAACACAAAAGAAACATGGACAATGTGTTACGGATAAGAAGTGCTAATATATACCTAACCATTTTGTTGCCACCAATGAGCAAATGCAACTATCTATTCTGCCACTATCATCTTCTGAGGGTGTTGAAGCAATTGGTTGTTCATACTGTCTAAAACTAACTTGTCATGTCACATTGTAGCCAGCTGCTGGTAAACTGGCCACAGAGAATAGACTTGCTGAAAGCATTTAAACGCAATCTTTCTTCTCTGCCCATTTAATGCCTTGAGTTAGAACTTGATTTTTTTACTACGGTCTTAATAGCACTGAGATTTCAGGACTACTTTAGAAGAGTTCCGTATTTCCCTCTTAAAGACAGTTTAGTGAACCTCTCTACAGAGATCATTAAAACCATATTATATTAACAACTTCAACAGAAAATATAGTTTTAATTACTTTTACATTGGAGATCTAAAAGTCTGTGTATCTACACAGAAAGATACATACGGGGCTGGAATTTCAGTTCTCCAGCTGGTCCCGCAGGAGGATTTCCTTGCTGTAGTTTCTTTTGTTCCATCTGTTTTACAACCTGGCGAAAAATAAAATACCACAGTTGAAAAACTTAAGTCTCTCCATTTTCTCTGATGTGACATAAATTAATACACTTAAAATAAATTTTGCAGTCATTATGTAAAGTCTTTGTTAATGAGTATGCTACTGAATTGAGATGCTTGCATTGTTTGCTATGATCCTGAATACAAGATCATGTTTTGTTTTGGTACCATTAGTTTAGAATTCAGCTGGGACTCATATGTGAAATCAAGGTAAAGAATGCTCCAGAGCTGGGGATTGTCATGAGCCGTTACATAGATGAGGACCGAGAAGAAAAAAAAAAAAAAAAAAAAAAAAACCCGTGTTGACCGAGAAAAAAAAAAAAAAAAAAAAAAATCTGTTCTCGTAAGTGTACCTGCTGAAGCTCTTGTTTCTGAGCCTGAAGCTGGTCGTGCTGCCTCTGTAGCTCTTCCTTCTGCTTCTGAAGATCTTCTGCCTTCTTTCTAAGTTCATCTTCCCGCTGAGAAATATGACTTTCAAATTCCTTCAGCTCATCTTCAGTGAAGAGCTGCTGTTGATCTAGTGTCTGCAAGAAAATACATACAAACGTGACTACTTAGGCAGGAATTCATATATATACATATTTATTCCCACTGAAATTATTATTAACTAAATTGCACGGTTCACTAAACAATCCTCATTTTTTTTTCATCAAACTATACAGACATGACACTGTAAAGGGTTAGTACACTCATTGTAAGAAACAACAAAATAGCTGCTTCTCAGCTATTTTCTCAGCAAAATTCTACTACAGATTTAGAGGTAGGAGAAAAAACGGCTCTTGCTGCCAGCTGAGCTCTTATCTTCCCTTTAAAGTGATTCACAAACAAAATGTCCATTTTTTGTTTGAAAAGGATGTGGGAAAAGCTCTTCTAGAATCCACAGGGTGGCGCAAGGCCTTTTCTGTTTGTGTGCAGACCATGAAGATTACATCTGCATTACATTAGTTCGCTACATTTTGTACATTACGTTTAGCTAAGGCACTTAACCACACACATACCAAAACAGAACTAAAAAAAAGCAAAGGTCAGAGACATGCCATTTGGTTTCCTGGTTAGAGCGATGGTAATAGTACCGTATGTTGCACTTGGAACACATTCTCATTACCTCCCAGCTATCTGGCTCCAAAAATTCTTTTTTCTCTGTAGCTCGCAGGAACTCTTCCAAAGTCACTAGCCGGTCCTTGTTGATGTCAACCTATTTGAAATAAAAAATTAAACTCAACCTAAAGGATGGGTTTTGGTGAAGCTAATGTTTAATTTCATTATGCAAGTATCTTCAAATATAAGCATTTTAAACTGTCCCATTTTCAAGGGAGTGCCTGCAAAATCTTCTCTCACAAGCTCATATAGCTTAACAAAAATGAAAATAAAAAGTAAATCTTCACATTTTAGTTCAAAATTCATTGGCTTTATTGGAACGTTACTTGTGGTCACAGACCAAATACTAATAGTGGCATGCTTGATTTTTTTTTGAGAAAAATGTTTTGTAGCTTTCTGGTAATAATTTTGTAACTGTGAGTCAGAGTACTGTCCACTGTTGGATAGGGAGGTTTTAAAACATCAAAGTACCCTCAACTGAATTGTGTCAGAATCCTTTAAGAGGAAGGGAGGAAATGCTTCCCTTTATGACTAATAGAAGACCAGGCTTGCTCCGTTCCTCAAGCTTAAGGAATATAGTTGAATACAGAAAAGATATGAGTGAAAAACACCATGGTTCAAAATATCCTCTTCCATTTCCTCTGTCTCCTGAGCTGAAAACTTATCAGAACCAGTAAAGGCATTCACTGTCAGAGGTGATACCTTGAGCTCTGAGCCCACTTCTGAATAGACAAAGGTGAGCTACATGAAAGAAGACGTTGCTCTACTCCCTCTTCTCACACCTAAATCTTAACCATTTGCCAAGTGCAAAAGCACATTTAGAGCTCTCGCTGTTTGACACAAAATTCACAGTGCATTTCTATTGACAGTATCTGCAAAAGAGGGAGGCTACAGCACAACTCCTTCTTTGGAACTTCTTAAATAAAAACTAGTCAGCAGGCATTTACATCAGAATATGGGGACAGGGCTTGAGAACTGCAACTTTATGTGAATGCCAGCACAAACAGCATTCAGTGTGACAGGTCATCCCTTTCTGCTGTACTTGGACAACCCTTCATCTTAGGAGGACTGTATTTCTTGAACATAGAAGGGAATCAGCAGCTCTACTGAACATCAGTCCCCACCTCATTCATTACATGTTCTCTCATCCTCAGCCTTTCTTCTTCCATTTCAACCATGTCATCCTCTTCATTTTTGGGATCATAAACTTTTTCTAGCTGAAATTCAAAATAAGCAAATGTTAGTTTGCAGAAAGGGCTGTTCATTCATATGACAGAGCATATAAAGTAGCACGAGATGTTGCTAAAAACACAAGTTCACCATTTTTCCAATAGAATGAGAGCGTATGCGTGTAATTCTCCTCTTTTAGTATAGTATTTAAGCAACAGGTGAGCCTTTCACTGCTAAGAATGAAGTTTTCAGTTAATTCATGTGGTCTGTTGTAATTCAGTGCTGTGGACATTACAATAACATTGTCATCAGCATGCACGGTCTGATCCTGCATTTGATTCACAGCAGGCAGATTTTCCTTGTGGTTTCTGGGACAGGAGAGAGTAGCTTTTTCACCAAAGCATGCAGCTGCCCCTGTAAGCATTCAGGTTATCACAAGACAAATTGAGCACTTAATTTTATGGTCCACTTCTCTTCTTCATAATGTCTTTCTAGTGAGTTTATGCTTATTCGCTTCTACTTAGCTTTCTTAGTCATTTAGCTTCACTTGCTTAACCACAGTCGATTTTAAGGCCACAGACTACTCGTTTTAAAACTACAAAGCTGCAAAATGGTGGGACATATCTGTCAAAAAAGACTGCCATGTGTCTTTGTTGTATTAGAGGGGATTATGGCAAAGTATTGTTAGAAATCTGTATTTGCATATTTAATTTCTTCAGAAATTTACAGCTGTTTGAATTTATAAGCTTCTACATACACTGCATAGCACATTTCCTCCTCGTCTCATGAAATCTAGATAAAATATGTAAGACTAGGTATTGACAGCCATAGTACTGGATCTTTGAATGGGAAGTTTAGGGATTTTTTTCTGCATACCAAAACAGAACCTACTGGAAAAAAGAAGACCAAGGCCCTTTATTTACTCATTGATTCTGCAATTCCCGTCACTGTAGAATTTCAGTACATTGCTATCATTACTCCTCTGGGAGGCAAAGAAATACTAGTATTTGCATTTGCACAGACAATGAACCAAGGCTTAAAGAAATTTAAAGCCTGTCTACTTTATCAGGTATACATGTGCTCCAAACGAGCTAGATAAAAAATACGGGAAAGTTCCATTGCCACTTCCACAACGTGCTGCCTTTAACCCAATTTGCACGAGCATGACCCTTTTTCTCTCAGCAAGTCTTATGACTTTAGATTAGCACTGAATGAGCCCAGCTACCCAGCTTCAGAACCTCTACCAGGCTGCATCTAGCCAGAGCAGGAGTGCAGCTCTCTGCATTGCAATTTATACAGGTACAGCTATCCTGCAGATTAATTATAAAGTCTCAGACAAGCCTATGGCAGAGCAGTACATGAACACTAGATATCTGGTATCTACTACTTTCTTCTCCCTGCTGGTATGTTTCTACACATTTGTAGAAACATTAAGGATGCACAAAACTTGGCAAGCCCCCAAGTATACTCGGAGAAAATACAGACATCCCTGTAACCATTTAATGAAACAAGTTAAGTTTTACCTCTTTAGTAAATAAGGCTTCTAATTCTTGCTCATCCAGGAAACCATCATTATTGACATCTACAAAAAGAAGTATTGAAAATACAAGTGGAGTATGTACAGAAAGTAATACTTGTAATAGTTCTCCATGAGTTAAGTATCAGCATATGCATTTCATGTGGATCAAAAACCTGATTTAACAAGATGCTGATTATGTAGGTCGTTTTTTCTGTTTAGGTTTTAATCAGGCATTGGCTGAACTGTATTGCCATTGCTGGTTGGTTGGTTGGACAAGTGTGGAGCAATTTCCCTACTTCTTAGATTAGCAAACTGAAATAGGTCACAATGCGATTGCACAGAGCGCAATTACCAAAAATATTGCTGAGAACAGGTTGTCCAAATTTACCAACTAAATTTGTAAATAGAATCAGAAAAACTTTGTTAACAATAGTATGACTCTCCAAAAAACCCTAAATAATTATGTGAAAATCTATATAGAGAGTCCTTCAGAAGAGATCACTGTAAAATGACTTTTCATGACAAATGCGAAGAGAATACTTGATAACTAACGATCCATCTTTCATCCTACATTCTAGTCTGAATATTATTATACTACCTCTGAAACTAAAAGAGAATGTCTACTTCAAATAAGTGTTATTATGCAATATTTTTCTTGAATTGCTTCAAAGGTTTTTTTATATACTAAGCTCTAAGGCAAAAGGTTATCTCAGCTATTTCTGTTTTGGTAAGATTTGCATAAAAAAATACCAAAAATTTTCAAAGAATTAGCTTTCAAGATATTTTTCTAGAAAGAAGAAACAAAGTTCAATAACTATAATACATATTTATAGATTTTATAAACCAAGACAAAATTTCATACTCAGGCTGGAAGATTTTTATTCCGTTAAGTTATCATCTTTGGGATTAGTCACGTTCTATGTACTGCTCAACCCTTCACAGCCCACTGCCAGGCAGGGTCTGCTTAAGGGTACTTTATTATGAAGCATTTAACAATGTCAGAATATAAGGTTACTTATTTATATAATCACATTTAAAGCAAAATACCAGTGAGAGGCATACTCATCTCTGCTACTATTTCATTGTTTCTAACTGCACACTGCTCAGAAATATAGAGGGAGGATTGGCGGGCATTTTGGGTTTTGTTTTATTAAGGGAATATTGCAACTTCTGAAGAGGCTTGGCACTTCTATGACCATTCTAAAGATAAGGGGTGTCTGGCACTTTTCTGCAGAGATAATGAGAAAGCAGGTTTTCCCACACACACTTCTGAGGATTTATTCCTAGTATGTGGTGTACAAGCAAAGTTATAGCTATGGACAGCCCTCTAAGCACCCATACTTCCCTGAGGAATCACTACTGGTCATTGGCTGTATTATTTTATGAGCAGTTAAACAGAACTCTGTTTTAAACTTTCAAACCCCATTTAAAACTTCACAGTAAACTTACAAATAATAGCACAAATATCTTCTCCTCCATACTCTACAGATTCATCCAAATTGCTTCAAGTATGAGACGTCATTCTAGCATAAGACAAACTCGCCCTTAGCAGAAGACAACAGAAAGTCACTTCACTTGTTCATTAAATTGAACTAAACCACTTACCGTGTAATTTGAAAAATGTTTTGGGGTCAAATTCATTAGGATCTAGTCCATCTGCTTCTTCCCACACCTCTTTCAGTTGATCTTTGCTTCCCTATAGATTGGTTAGAAAGAAGAACTACTCAAAGGATGATTAAGTGTAATTTTTCTGCACTACCTTTGCATTACAGTTTCTCTGAAAGGCTTTATTTTCTGATTAGTCATGTTGCAAATAGAAACAATGGCATTTTAATTTCTTTTTGGTCAGGTCTAATGCTTTCATTAGACAGAAAGGCCCAGGAAAAGAGGGAGTGTCAAGGAAATGCATATTTTGTGGAAAGGAACACCTGTAATAATCATAATCAATAGCCATGGCCAAACAGACTCATCTAGAAACAATAGCTGAAGGGAGTTAAATCAGTTTGCCTTTTCTAGAGCAAACGGTGCTGTGATGCAGTTCCTTGCAGGTCAGGCATACCATGAAGGCATCCCTACAGTTCTGAATACCATTCTGGCTTCTTCCTCATCAGTTTTAGTTTTTCTGTAAATAGTAATTCTGCTAGCAAATAGCATACTTGTACAGAAAAAATGGGGTATATGTAATAGGGTTTGTAATGCTCTCAGCACTGTTCCCACACTCTGTTCCCATGTCAATGAGAAGAGGCATATGCTGAGAACAAACAAGATATACCCTTCTCTTTATTAGCTTTTTCTCTCTGGAAAGGAAAGCTTCCACTCAATCGTGTAAGAACAGACTGTGGCCTTACAGGATGGTGAACTTTAGGATGATCTCCATGTTTTTTCTTCATCTCCTCAAATTTGGATTCTTCTCGCTGCCTCTTTTCTTCATCCAGTGTTTTCAAATACTCTCTTCTCTCATGTTCTTTCATCATCTCATATTTCTTAAACTCCTCATGGCGGGTCTTATCATAGTTTTCCAGGTCACTTGTAGCCTAAAAATATTAATATATGTAGATATATATTATGCCACACAATTATGTTAACACATACGACATTAAAAACACTGCATTGTTCAGATCTGTGGGCAAGGCTGGCCATATTGCCATTCTCCTTCTAAACAAGAAGTAGACTAGTCAGGGGTTTCTTTTCAGATGACAGTGATGCAAAAACATCACTCCTAACTCCATTATTTTCAGAGAAATTAATTTCAAGTGTTCAACTGCTAGACAAATTTTGCAACTCTACAGTAATGTAAGAAGGCATCAAGGTGCCCCTTCTCCTCAATTAATAATAAATTAACTCAGGTATGTCCCATACTAGTTAAGTGCAACTTCAAATAGTACCATTTAATTCCTTGTTTATTTCAGAATAAGAACAGTTGTAGCTTATCCTACAGTTTAATGAAAAAAGTGCCTTCATAATAATGGAAGTTAGTTTGCAGTAGCTTAATACAGATTAAATTAAAAAAATAAAAAAGAAATAAATAATTATATGGAAAGAAAGGGTGTAAGGGGAGAATTTCTGACAAGTACTTGTATAGAGCTTAGAAAAGTATCATTTTCAGGATGTTTAAGGATGGACAGGATGTTTAAGTATTAAAGGATGTTTTCGTTGTGCTTTTTGAAGTAGCATGTTCGTATCTGATATTGTCTCTCCATTACTTATATTTTGATTTTCAGATTCACTCTACCTTCTCAAAACCAATTCCAAAGCAAAGACCCCCTAAAATACCCATTACACACTGTCAATATCTCAGCTGAGAAATTAGAAAACAAGAAAAATAATGTAGGAAAAAAAAAAAAAAAAACCAACACACAACAAACTGCCCTGCTGAGGATATGCTTCTCCTAGCCAACTAGAATTTTCCCAGAAGTGATGCTCAGAAATGGCAATAAACTTTATATCTCTATAAAAAATAGTCTTACATAAAATTGAAATTAAATTTTCCAAGGGCAAAAAAAAATCTACGAAAATTACAGAAAGCTTAAAATATCCCTTATCTTTCAAGATATTTTGAAAACATAAAAACTGTCAAATTCTCACATCAGATGTAGAGTGCTCTAAAGCATATCTAAGTCATTTTTCCCTTTGGGAAGCATATTTTTTCCAGCAGTTGAAAAAAGTAATGCTATGCTTAGCTTAACTGCATCCCCTTAATAAACACACACTGAAAAAAAGACCCACACCTGTGACTGATACTGAATCTGCTGAATAGACATTGAATGCTATGCCCAGCATATGCAATTTCTTATCTAGATATATTCAATTCAACTCTGCTGTGGTTTTGCAGCTTGATTAATTTGGACGGTCCCAGAAAGGTGTCTTTTATTCCTGAAGTTGTTTGTACTGGCACATGAATGCAAGTCCTGTTAAGATGCCACCTCAAAATTTACAGGCTTTTCAGCACAATGCACACTGACAACAGTTTTCGAGTGTGCAGTGGAGACAACTGACTTTTCTCTGAAAATGAAAACTGCAGGTCATTCATAAAAAAGTGGTATATATAAAAGGATTTGCCTTTAACCGAGGAAAAAAAGCATAGTAATACCAAGAAACTCCACAGTAGTTTATATCTAGTACTTACTGCTTTGATCAACATATCTAAGTCTTTAGGTTCAAATGTATCAGGATTCTGATGGTTCAGGTGCTCAAACTGTTTAAGGAGAGCCTGATGGTCTATGCCAGTATCTGAAAGAACAAGGTACAAATACAAAACATTAAAATAAGTTTGAAATCAAGCAAGATGAAGAAGTTTAAAACTTTCATACAGGAGCTTGTGCCTTGTACCCAAGGCTCCCTGAGGACTACATAATTTTTTCACTGTCGGAGGAAACTATAGCAACACTTCTGAAGTTGCTTTTCAAGGAGAATCGGCAAATTGCACTATATTCCTTCTATTGCATTAGTGTTGCATCACACACAATAATTTAATATGCACAAATTAAGGCTTGTATTTCAGCAAGGAAACGTACAACTAATTTGAGCTTCACAAACTAAGAAAAACATCTTATTCGCTTTTATACACAGGAGATAGCTTTGATGCTGCACATAACTTAAACTAACAGCTTGCATCTTTTTCCTGGACTGGGAGAAGTCTGACTCTTCCATTGCCCTGATGCAGATGATTTCTATCTGGCCAAAGATGTATGTACAATATGGTGTAAAATTATAACAAATCAGGTAAGCAGATATTGAAATTCCAGTTGTGCAAAATGAGAAGTGCAAGACAGTGGAGAGTCAGGTCCTGTGTCTAACAGCTGAAAACACTTCTCTCTTCCTTATGACAGGAACTATACCCGACAACATCAATACGCAATGCACTAACAACAAAACACATTTCTGCAACAGGCTTTTCTAGCTGTTACCATCATTTCTGACTGCTAATGCTAGATAATAATGCTATCTTAAGCAGCATACACGTTGTTAAGTTATGAATAACAATTTTGACAGGCTTTTACTGGATGGCTTAGCAAATAATATTTTATTTGTTAAAAAAAAAAATGGAAAACACAATTCTGAACATGTTATTCATTGTTAAATTATCTGTCTTACACTCAATGTTGTGTTTGTATTATCACAAACACAGCAAACACTGTCCGCAGCAGATTTCAACCATCATTCCTCCCTGGTGAGATCATAATTTCTGTTGAAAAGTATGCACCTTAGCCTGGTTTTGAAACATTTTTTAGAAGTATAATAATGGGCTTTAAAATAAAAAAACACCAAAAAAACCCAAAAAACCCCCCACAAGCAAAAAAAAAAAAAAAACCAATCAAACAAAAACAACAAAAAACCACAGTCCTCAAACCCATATTCCTCCATTCCTATGTTTATGGGAAAAGACTCATCCTATTTGACAGGGTGTACTTGCCACATTACATGCCCCTAGCCGCCTTCTGTCCTGTACTGATCAGTTTAGTAGGATCAAATGTTTAAAAACACATCTGGATCAGGACTGAATATATGCAGAATATGCTCTCAAGTCTGTGATTTTTTTTTAAACCTGAGCCATCCAAGAGGGAAAAAAAGGGGGGGGCGGGGAGGTGAGGGGGGTGTTATGTGCCTTTTTTTTTTTTTTAATCTGTTAGAAGACTAAGATCTCAAGCGGTGTTACAGGGAAAAGATTAACAGAAAAAATAAAAGGAAATCAAACAGCTCTGCCTGCTGTTACTATAGAATGCTCCTTTGTACATATTCCAAGATGTTGCATAGGTGTACAGATGCAGTTG
Organism: Podiceps cristatus; assembly: GCA_000699545.1. Classification (NCBI taxonomy): domain Eukaryota; kingdom Metazoa; phylum Chordata; class Aves; order Podicipediformes; family Podicipedidae; genus Podiceps; species Podiceps cristatus. Next base: position 13,381 of record KL276355.1, on the reverse strand, counting down.
TATTTTCTAGATAATCTGGCCATACTTCTTGTATTTGATGTGAAGCACTCAGTGGCAGGGCTGATTATAAACTTTAAAAAATGTTTTCCCACTCCCGATGTTTTCACACTGTAGTAGTCATCTGAATATTTTGAACTGGAATAATCTGTTCTTGTTCTTTCCTGAATGTAATATCTCGCACTTATGCTCCAACAGATCTGATCTGTTGGGGGTAATTATTTTCATAACGTACGCTCTGTTAGCTACTCTTGATTTATGGAAGTAGAGAGGGCTAGAAGTAATCAGTTCATTAAACTATTAAAAAATTTCAAAATACACAGAATTACTTCGTACACAATCAGGTATCTCTAGCTGCTGTCAATTGGCTTCACTGTTAGTGTCGCTGTGATGTCACTGGACCGACCGCCTGCCTGCAATAGGAACATAAGACTGTGCTCTTGGCAGCTAAAGAGCTGCCTGAGGAAGATCAACATGGGGTCTGGCAGGTGTGTGAGGCAATGCACTGGCTCCTGTGGAGGGGCTACTGCTGGTCGCACTGTCTAACTACCAGTGGACTGTACTCTCTGGGCTAGAACTTGCATTAAAAGAAAGTAAAGGACAGAAAGGTTATCCAGTGCCCTCAGCCAACTCTATAGAATCATTCATTAATTATACTATGGTAGTACCTAAAGACTTCATTGGAAAATTACTTCACTGTAAATATCTTTTTTTCCCAAATTAATCTGATGCTTTCCCAACTCTAGTAACATCCCTGTAAACACGTATTTGCACACACATACTTCTTCAGTCTACTTGCCACCTCTAAATTTGGCTTAGCCTAGAAGACAGATCCTTATCTTGGAATATTTTAAATTGATACATTCCCTATTCCATTTAGTATGTTCCCTCCCCATAACTTGCAAAGGCTTTTATTAATAAAATAATCTGCATAGGCAAACTAAGCTCTTTTTATTAGAGCTCCTTTGTGAAAAACAGCATTTCAGAAACAAGATCGTGCAGTCCATCATTAGGATCTTTGTTTATAAGCAAATAATTCTCTTCAAAAAGAAACCATTAATACAAAATCTACAGAATTAGTACTAAATGCAAACTTTAAAAATTCTTCAGTAGTAATAAATAAAAAGGGATAGCACCATTTCCCACACAAACATACAGCAATCAGAATAATTACAATCCTGTATACTTTATTCATTAAAAGAAATGGCTTGAGTTTGTACAATTTCACTAGCAGTTAAGAAAATGCTACAGAGAATTATTTTCACTCCAAATATTTTTCTTTATTCAAGAGCTTAAAATAAAGAGCCCAAAAATAAGAAAAAAAAACCTTCTAAATGGAAATGTTAATATTTGTTATAAATCTGTACAATAACTAATTGGTGGAAAGGAGGCTTAAAAATAAAAAAAGGAAAACTTTTCTCTTAACTGCCTTTTAAAAAAAAAATCATTTTCTACCCTGTAAAGACATGAAATACTACGTCATGTTGTATTCTTAAACGTAGTCCTACTATGTTACTATTTCTCAGTGAGTAATCCATAGCTTGATGCACTACAAAAGTAAAAAAGAGGCTGAAAAAGGATTAGAAGTATCTGAAAAATCCACTGCCAGAATCAAGCTTAGTTATTTATAAAATACAGATGGCTTTTCTCTTCTCCCCAGCTTCCTATAAAGATGGCTTTTTACTGCCCCTAGGCCACCTCAGAAAGGACACTTACTTTCAGCTTACAGTCATTATTGTGGACAACAAACAAAGCACAACTGATGGACTTTAGGCACCTCTCCAACACCATCCCATCTGTTAACTCACCTAGCTGAATTCTGTATTCTTACCTTGAACAGAATCCATTTTAGCTTTAATTAACATTCTTAATCTTGCCACCTCTTGTCTTTTTAGTTCATCCAGCCGTGTTCTCACATGGTGACTTACTAAATCAAGCTCTCTGCTTAGTTTTCCACTCTGTCAGAAAACAAAATTTATGTGTAAACACTAGAAGAAAGCAGCCTTTAGGATTCCCATCAGACATGAGCTGCAGGACAGCAGACTAGTGGAAGTTTTTGGCAATACTGTAGCCCACACTGTAAAGAATCTCAAATTTTTTTCAAAGAGTGGATTCAAGTTTTTTTAAGCCTATGGTTATAGAAACAGAGAGGAACCCTAAAAGCTTTCTGCAAAGACAATTTCTAAGTATCTTGCTCCTCCAAAGAGCAAAAGCATGACCTTGAAGCAGCAATACCTAATAATGTTTAAGTGGTGACAAATTTCTTGATCAAGTGTTCTCAAATTAGTTCAAAAGAACTGTCAGGTGCACACAAGGAGCTGTGTTCTTAATCCACTTGATGGCTGTATGACTTGAGAGAATGTACAACCACAGCAACAGCCACCAATGCATATTGCAAAAATATTGATTGTTATCTGGAAATGGATAGAAACCTTCAAGGGTTACACTAGGTGTAGCACATAAGAAAAAGGAGTCAAAAGCTGCCAACGGCAACATGAGAAATTAAAGGAAATGCAAAAGGCAGGATCTCCTCTTTAAGTCTATCACTTTAGACTTTTTCCTACCTGTCCCTTGCTGAATTTCTAGCTCATAAAGGGGAATGCAGAACAGCCACCACCTAGCGTCAGGAACTAAAGTAGAAAAGACAAGAATGCGGTGAGCTTTTGGAGAGAGTGCTATGTGGATTGGCACAAAAGAAAGGACAGCAGTGGAGAAAGCCAGAGGTCTATTTATTCCTATATACACTGACTTTACCTCTAGCATAGCCCCTCAGTTTCCCCAGACTTTGAAATCTGACTTTCTTGTAATTCTCTTCTATGTCATCATATTCGTGACACGCTATCTTAATCTCAGAAGGCAGATACAGCTCTATGTTCAAAACCATGTTCCAAATTAGTCAGCGGGCAATAGCGAGTCAAAGCTACGCTTGCAGGTCTTTTGATATACGTGAAGGTTCACCTACCTGTATGGAGTCTGAAACTGGCTTTTTAGTAGATAGGCTGAAGGTAGAAACTATACATTCAAATATAGGTAGGGTGCAGGGTGGGGGGTTATGCTATGGGATATTCTTTAATGAACAGAAGGCCTGCTGTCCCTTGACTAAAGACAAAGATCTAGAAAGAGTTAAATACCTAAGTAAATAAAAACGAGCGGAAAGTTAAGCTCACAAAAATTGAGAGAAGTATGAAGAAAGAAAAAGACAAAAGAATACAGCATACATGGCTCATGATTATGGATTTAATTAACTTTAACTGGTTTTTTGTACCTACCTTTATTTCCTCTATGTCAGCAGTCTGGAGTTTCTCCCTGAAATGCTTATCTGTTTCCAAGACATCTATTACTTGCCTGAGATATTCATCATAATAAAGTCCTGTATCCTTCAAAAAAAAAAAAAAAGAATGTGAAATTTAGAAAAGAATATACTAACAATGATTTCATTTTATTTAAATACCATTATTAAACTGAAACTCGAATCTCAGCAACAGAGGCATTATACTCCCTTACATATATTCTTTTTTTCTGATTTGCATCATTGCCCTGTAACAACTTATGATTTATTTGTTTCAGCAACTGACAAGGAAGAGGATAAAAGTGTTTAGGAATCAATGTCATACACAACCATCTGCCATGTTAATACAGGACAGTGCAATTCATTCATTACTCTTCTACTTGAAACACTGAACTAGAATCACTGAGTGGAATTCCCTCAGCCACCACTTAATCACTTGAAAAAAGTTTCTGTGGAACAGCAAGCAGTTCTTCCTATTGTAAGCTGGGGAATTCCTTTGATGTGCCACCTCCAGTAACTGGAGTACTGGAGTAACTCCAGTAAAGAACATCTAAATTTCAGGAAGGGAATTTGCTATAACCAGATTATTAAAAATTAGGAAAAAATACCTAATTAGGTAAATTTCATTACACTTACTGGATTTTCTACCTTCTCTCCTTCTACGTGGCCTTCTCCTTTGACTTTTGTCTTATCTATGTCTATAGGTACAGCTTCCAAGGCCATTAGGAGACATGTCATCAGCAAAATACACTGCTGGGGCAGGACAGATAGCCACTTCATCTGAAATGAGACCAAGCCACAAAAATTAACACAAAAGATGTTATTGTACTGCACTGATTAGTTTTTTAATGTCCTGGCATAAATACCTGTAATAACCCACTTCCCACGTGTTCTACTGCTTTCAAGGAATACTAAAACTCAAAGAATTAAATGAAGTTTTGATTTTTAAAGGTCATTATTACACAAGCAGATTTCCTCATATTATCTTACAGCTGTGTAGCAAAGCTAAGTTGTACTGTAAACAGCGAGAGGTTTTTAACATGTCAAGGTATTATCAAAGGCTCCACAGAACAGGTGGGAACAACCAATGTTCATACACTTGTTTAGGATGGCCAAGCCTTGCATAACTAACACTGACATTTCTGCTCTGATCATGTCTGTGCTGAAGTTATTAGCAAACTCCTAAAGATAAGCATGGACACTGAATCAGGTCTTAGAGTAGTAATGCCAGTAGTTTTTAATGTTTCAACAATGGAGTCTTTTGCTTAATTTGGAGTCAAGATCTCCTCCAAAATTTATTTGCAGGAAAATATTTTACAATCCATGTTATATCTGTGTTTCAAGCTGACAGATTCATGAAAAAAAAAAAGTGTTCACACTACCTGAAATTGTTGCTGAGGCTGGGGCATTATTAAGCCAGTCTTCCCTAGACTTCCTTTGGTGTTGTACATGGGGCTAACACACACATAGTTTGATGAGCACTGAGTACTTTGAGAGTTCTTGACCTCTGTCTTATCCCATTCTATCAAATTTGGTTGAAAACAGCTCATTTAGAAACTGATAAAATGGAATACTTAAACAGTGCAAGTACAGGAGATCCAGCTAAAAAAGTAATGATAGCAATCCAGCATCTGACAGTGAAGTCAGGCTCTTGAGACAATTCAACCTATGAAAGTCCACAGTCTCTGGATATTTTATAAAAAGCTTGAGCAAACTCCAATGTTATGTTAGTAATATAAATCACCTCCTGGAAAGTGAAAGTTGCCAGTCAAATACTGTCTACAATTAGCTGAGATATGTCAAGAAAAGACATAATACTCAAGAAATGTGCAAACAAATCAGAAGTACACCTGCTGCAAGGAGAATTTTTGTACAAGTGCTTTAACTAGTCATGCAAATAAGTATTTATGTCTACCAGCAGCAAGTCTTTTTTTTTTTTCCCCTCTTTTTTTGGGGGTGGTGTGGGAAAGACAATCTGTAATCAGAGCCAGTTTTCCTGACTACATGTTGTGGTAATGAAGCATTACTTCTGCTTGAATTAAGCTGCCCCTCTACTAAGGCAATAAAGTGAAAGGCATAAGTGTGCAGGAAGTCTGGGCAATGGATATGAAAAAAAACTAGTAAAAACCAAAATACTTAAAAAGTATATGAGTGTAATAACTATACTCTCAGTATTTTTAGAAATATTTTTTAAATGTTACATACGTTTGAAGTATTCATTTAAAGAAACTGTAGCTTCTGATAATGCTTCTGAAAATTGGACCTCTGATAGAAGGTTTTCTGATTTCAGTTTTCTGACCAAAATATTTCCATATATACAAAATTATAGTATAAAAATAATTTAATCATAAGCCACTCTAGTTATGTAAGGTGTGTAAAAAGAGCTTTTGAAAACCGAATGTGGCTATTATTTCAGCATGCTCATTCCACGTAAGACCAACAAGCCATGTAGTGAGATGAACCATGGCAGAGAAGCCAGAAACTCAAGTGCTAGCCATAGTTCTGGCATTGATTCATTCCTTGCCTATGGCAAGTACTAAAGCCAGCATTTTACACGATGGTGCCTCGTCTTTGATCCATTTTAAAGACCTAAGTAATCTTTTTAAAGCTGCTGACCTACAACTTCCAGTACCACGAATAATTGTGGAGATGGAGATTGTCAGTTTAGGCTGAAGGGGGCACACCATTAAACTTTTCAGACTTTTTCCCTCGCTGCTTAGGAAAACTGATACATAAAATGTCTACGCTGAACTGAAGCAACCATGTCGGTCTGCCAAACCTCATATGAAGGAGCACTAATCTCCACCAGATTTGGGATGGGCAACCAGAGCTATATCATCTTAAACTACCTCTGCAGTAGTCAGCACAGCTTATCTATCAAAAGCCCTAATCAAACTAAGTGCCATTGGGTCTGATGACTTTCCGTGGAATTTGTGCTCATGGGCAATTCCAGGTCCCTTGGAAACACCAACCTTTGTAATTACACGCTGTCATAAAGAATGGGAAAGACTGGATGATATCACAATATGTTCTTCTCCTCTATTTGATGTAATAAGCTGCTCTGAAAAGAATGGTATCTACTACCAATCAGGCAGTTTTGTTTCAGGTTGTGCACACGGTGTTTTTATTGTAGCACTTTTGATAAAACAGGCCAAAAAATCCACAAGTACCAAGAAGAATTAAAAGCAGAGAAAACCAAAATGGGTAAGCAAAAAAAACTATCATTGCAGCTGACTTTGCATACATTTATTAGAATAAAAAATAACTACATAGTGAAGACACAGTTACTGTATTTAGGTATCTATTAGTCTAAGACTAATCAAGTCATCAAAATTCCTTCAATGAAAGCAGGTGACTAAGACATGTGTCAGCCTTTAGAGTGTGACAATCACAACTGAGTCACGGAGCGCAGTATACTCTGACACGTATTAGAAGAGAGAAACCAGGCCCATTGCAAATTCTAACATTAATCAGCTGTAAGAACATATTTTAGAAAAACAGAGAGAGAGCTAAAAGAATGAGACAGTCAGCAGAAAACAGAGCCGCCACTGTACTTGCATGAACAGAAAAATACAATTGGAAAAGAAAAGAGGCAGGCTGTCTGCCAGCAACCGTGATCTTGATCCTACTAAAGTTAATCACAAATTCCTATCAACTTCAGTGGAACAGGATCAGACATTCAAATTATAAAGGGCTATGGGCTTTGAAAGACATGTACAAAATGCAGCTTCTAAAGCTTGTTCTAGCAACATTAATACAAACAGCTAAACATGGCATTAGCACACCTATTTTACACAACTGCCAGGTGTTCATAATATAAACCTGAAAATTTATTTTTCAATAACACTTATTGCCCAGAAAACAGCATAATTCTGGTACTGATGTCTCCATCATCTTCCTAGCAAAGCAAAAACATTTTTAAAGAAGTAACATCCAACATCACATTTTCTAAAACTGAGATTGGCAAAAACATATAATGATATCAGTGTATGGTGCGTAGTGTCTGCACATGCAGCAGCTCAGCAGATGATTATGAAGCAAGAGAGCACAGCACTGTAGATGTCATATTGCACCTTTCTGCTTGACAAACCCATGTGTACCATGCTGGGCAATGTAAACATAACTCCAGACTTAGAGAATACACAAATAAGCCTACTTACACATAAAATTTCACACATACCTGCTGTATATGATGTGGAAGTAACTAAACCTGTGTGAGATATGGTGCAGAGATGCAGGATGATAGCAATATTCTCTATAGTCATGACTATACTGTGACCTATTTTAATGCTGTACGTTGGAGAAGTGAACAATCTTCATGTGCAGTGTTGCATTAAAAAAACCCCACACAACAGGAAAGAGAAACTAGATCTAGAGATCTTCATCTTTCTAAGAATATTCTAACCTCAGCACTAGAATGGGAATATTACCAATATTATATCTGAACTATGTAAAGTATGCCTTCAGCAGTCTGAACTAGCCATCTAGCATCTTGAATCTGTTTTCACCTCTGAAACAGTGATATACCTGTCCATATATCAGAGTTAAAATAGACAACGTTTAACTCCCTGGTTTTTCTATTTCTTCAAAAATTATTTGCAAAGATATAAATTGATTAGCTCATAAAATGTAAAAAAAAAAAAAAAACACCACAACACATGTTTGAAATTAGGCAGAAAATGATTAGTTTTCTGCCATAGTTTCTGCTTGGAAACACCTGAAGTATCAGTGATAGTTCCTCCCCGTTCTTTCAGGAGGACTTATTACACAGACATTGTAAGGCTATCATACCTTAGCCAACGATGAAAGTCAATAAATCTATAGTTAATACATCTTCTTCATAATGTTAGCCCATGAATTAAACTGGTATTACGATGGCTAAAATGCGGCAACAATTTTGAGAAGGAAGTGCAAAAAGCTGTTTCAGCTCAAGACGCTATGCAAAACCTCTGGTTGTGGTGAAAATGTCTTTTCACTAGGTCACCAGTCCTCTAGATATAGATTTCTCATTGAAGATGAGCAGAAAACAACATAAAAACAAAAATGGCTACAATCTGCAATAGTTTTCTCTTTACTAGTTATCTTTCAAAATACAGAAACAGCTGCATACTTTTCTTCCCAAACAAGAATTCATCCTTTTAAAAGTTAATACGTAAGCATCATTTTTCTCTCTCTCTTCTTTCAGTAAGTGTCCCACCCACACAAACAGCAAGTTTTCCTTCAAGTATTTTTTCGCTCTGTCAAAGTTGTCCATTAACCCCATGATTCAGATGTTGCTTCTTTATTTCTAGCCAATATCCGACAGGTTACAGTCTGGACATGCTGTCCTGATCTTTTGTTAGAGTACATTTCACTCACTCCTCAGCACCAGGAGACATGCTTTATTTTTTCAAGCAGCATTTTAATACTGTATGTAAATATAGTTTCATATAAAATGGTATTATTTAAGTACATAAAGGAGGAGAATCCTTTCTTCTCATCCTGTTTACTTAAATTCTTTTCTTTTGACTTGTATTTGTTACATTTTTCTCACTGCACTTTATCTGCTTCATTCTCTTTACAGTTAGAAGTTGGCTGATAGAACAGCTTCTTTTTTCAGCTTCTCAGAAAAGAGATCATGTCTCAGCTGTGTGTAGTACAACATTTGCTGACAGAACCTTTTTTTAAAAAAAAAAAATACACTTCAGCTGCTTTATTAAATGAGTCACCCAAATGCTGGGGGATACTATATAGTAACACAAGCTATGAATGCTCAAGTGGGAAAGAAGCAACTACTATTACAGCGCAACTGCATGTCCAGAAATAAAGATGGCATTGAAGCAAAATGTATGGCTGCTGCTACTTGTGCTTAGCTCTATCATAAAGTTTGAAAACTGTTTTTTCATCTTGTTGCAATGTTAACGGTTCGTTATTTAACAACTTGTGTGCACATGCCCAAATACATAAATATTTATAACACTACCTGCCTCCAAGGAACTTCCCAGTCATCATTTCAGAAAAAATAAATGTCAGTGTCTACAAAGCTATCTTACTAACTGAAAAATGCTGAAATATTTGTCTTGTTTTTAAGAGGAACTTGCATGATTTTATCAATTCTTTCCAATAAAGTTGGTTAAAAAAAAGCTTTATGAAACCAACACTCAAGCAAAAACTTGTACTGAACTCAAGGCATACTTGATAAAACTTTTATCAACTTCAAAAGCAAATTAAAAAAAAAAACAAACACAAAAAAAAAAAAAAAAAAACCAACAAAAAACCAAAAAACAAACAATACAAATATAGATTCCTGTACTGTAAGCTCAGTTTCCATACAGAACAAAATACAATAGCACTCCTGGAATCTCACAAAATCATTTTGTATAATGTGAACAGCAATTTTGTCAGTGCCGGCATAAAAAGCAACCTTGTTTCAAATATGTTCCTACATGCAACGGAAGTATTTGCTCAAACCCTGATCTCAAATCAAAAAGCATTTCAACTATTCTACTAATAAGCGTTTTGCTCTAGTCAACCACAAATGACAATGCTAAAGTAAACCTTGAATATCCAAGTACTTCAAGGTACTTTTTTCCCCTTTGGAAAGAAAATACAGAATAGCTAACAAGAATAAATCTAGATCTAATGACATGGAGCCAGATTCAAAAATATTTAGGCACTTAATGGTAGCTGCCTAACGAGATTTATTTCTGTAATTTGCCAATTCCCATTGATTTCTACTTGTTTAGGAATCCAAATATGCATAAACGTTTCACTCCTGTTTTATAAAAAAATGAAGCACGAGAAATGTAATCATAAAAGAGGTCTACGTATTTCCTGAATTACCTATGATGAAGAATAGTATTTACAACTGAATGTGATTAAAAAGGTTCTAATAAAGTGCAATTTCTTTCATTCTTCCAACTGTCAATTCATGCAGAGCACACAAGAGCAAAAACTGTTGAAATTCAAGTGAATTTTGCCTCTGATTTCATTCCACTTGGCTGAAGTACCTGGCCACGTTTTTACCTACGTAACAAGCATACCTTATCCAGAAGGCTTGTGTCTACCATGTATCTAACAGAAACTTCACAGAGATCTCTTCTGCCCACTGAGCAATCAAACAGACAAGAGTACAACACCTCATTAGATAAACACCTTTGTTGCTCAGGAGTTCAAATCAAGGCAACACTGATACGGGCTTTTAACTTAACAGTAAATGATTTTATCTGTCCTTTGTAAAGCGCATTTGTTTAGTCAGTATATCACTAGAAGTATGAGTCAATATTTCCACACTTCTGACATTTGAATCAATATAATAATATTTTACATTTTTTATTATCTCAGAGAACTACTGCCCTCCCCTTTCATGCTTACAATTTCAGTTACACACGTATCACCTGGGAACAGCTTTTGACAGAAAACCTTTAACTTGGCTCATACGAACTGAAAGTTTATGTTCAGCAGTACTACCATTACTGCACAGCCAAGTTATAGAAAATTCTCCTTAGTCTTATTAAAAAATAGTTCTTTCTGTTATTGATTATTTTTTATTGGCTTGATGGGGCTTTCTGAATATAATTTCAGATACCAAATAACGGTATCTCGAGCTGTATTATAGCATCAAGTCACAAGCAAATTTACAACAGATGCCTACGTTAGATGCTTTCACATCCAACAGCTAATGCAAGTTTTAAGCAGACCCAACGGGCAATATTAATTTATAATTTTGTTTTCCACTTTTTTTTTATGTTTATTATCTCGGTTAGAAGTGAATGAGATTCACATTGTTCTACTGCAACAGAATTTGTTTAAAGATAGAATTGTTATTACTTTTTTATATAATTATCTTTCATATTGTAAAATAAAATATTCTCATTGTCCAAAAGAATCCAGTAGCAAGTAAAAGGGAAAATCCCAGTTAGGAGGTACAGTATGTAATCAGGTTAATAATTTGCAGCCCACGATGGATGTTGCAGTGTGACTATACAAGATCATTGTGTAGCAAGCAACAATAAGAGATATAAAGGGATCTTAAATACTCACAGAAATGTGGGTTTCTCACACAAACCTTCTGTGAGTCTTAAGCAAAGGCCCATAAAGGTTACAACAAACCTGGTTTCAAACAATTTTTGAGTGGCTCTTCATCTCCTATCCAGTCTTTAGAATCTTTCCTGTGCTGCTCTGTTTAGTTGAGAGGGACAGTCACTTCAGAATTCAGGGTAGAACTGCACCAATACTGAGTCAACTACAGGACCTTTCTTTAGGGTGGGTTTATTGGGTTTGCCTGGCAAGGTTTTGGTAGCAGGAGAGCGACAGTGGTGGCCTCTGTGAGAAGCTGCTAGAAGCTTCCTCATGTCCGACAGAACCAATGCCAGCTGGCTTCAAGACCGACCTGCCACTGGCCAAGGCTGAGCTCGTCAGTGACGGGAGTAGCGCCTCTGGGGTAACAGTTAGGAAGGGGAATGAAACACCTGCTGGGGAACAACAACAGCAGCGAAAGGTGTGAGAATGTGTGAACAGCCCTGCAGACCCCAAGGTCAGTGAAGGAGGGGGAGTAGGTGCTCCAGGTGCCGGAGCAAAGGTTTCCTGCAGCCCCTGGTGCAGCCCACAGTGAGGCCAGCTGTGTCCTTGCACCCATGGAGGAGCAGATATCCACCTGCAGCCTGTGAAGGACCCCACGCCAGAGCAGGTGGATGCCTGAAGGAGGCTGTGACCCTGTGGGAAGCCCATGCTGGTGAGCAGGCTCCTGGCAGGCTCTGTGGACCTGTAAAAACAGAGGAGCCCATGCAGGAGCAGGTTTGCTGGCAGGATTTGTGACCCCACAGGGGACCCATGCTGCAGCAGTCTTGTTCCTGAAGGGAAGGGACCCACGCTGGAGCAGTTCATGAAGAACCGCAGCCCGTGAGATAGACTCATGCTGGAGAAGTTCATGGAGAACTGTCTCCTGTGGAAAGGACCCCACACTGGAGCAGGGGAGGTGTGTGAGGAGCCCTCCCCCTCAAGAGGAAGCAGAGGCAGAGACAGAGTGTGATGAACTGACCGCAACCCCCATTCCCTGTCCCCCTGCACTGCTGGGGGTGGGGAGGAGGGAGAGAAAATTGGGAGCCTGGGAAGAAGGGAGGGATGAGGGGACAGTGTTTTAAGATTTAGTTTTTACTTTCTCATTATCCTACTCTGATTTTGATTGGTAATAAATTAATTTTCCCCAAGTCGAGCCTTATTTTGCCAGTGAGAGTAATTGCTAAGCAATCTCACCGTCCTTATCTTGAACCACGAGCCTTTTATCGTATTTTCTCTCCCCTGTCCAGTTGAGGCGTGATAGAGCAGTTTTGATAGGCACCTGGTGTCCAGTCAGGGTCAACCCACCACAGTGGGAGAAAACAAGATGACAACCAAAACCCAAAGCAAACCTCCACATTGAACTCAATACTGTTGGTGTACTGGTGCTTCATTGTTATTACTGTGACGGTCTAATTCTGAAAATGCCGGACATTATTTCTCCGCAGCAAATACAACTCCAGCAACAGAGGCTTTTTCTCCTACAGGCTGACTAAAAAGTGTTGCCAACCATGAAATCTATCGAAAACCATAGCCTTTTCTCAGGGAAAAAAAAAAAAAAATACTTCTCTACAACCACATTTCAACCTTTTCCTCTTCTGGAATATTTTCTGAGTACAGTGATTAGCCTAACACTAGAGTAGTTTACCTAGCTCCTCCAGTGATACTACAGTAAGCGTAATGCTTAAAAGCTTTACCCTTTCTAGCGAAACCAGTCTAGTCTCACGGACAAAGCAGCCAACGCT
>KL276354.1:91187-117417 GCA_000699545.1 Podiceps cristatus | reverse complement strand
TGGCATCCAGCCAGCGTCAACCCACCACAAATACTCTCTTTTCTGAATTCAGAACTGTTGGAGGGGTTGGGGGTGATTGTGTGTTTTGTTATGGGCTTTTTGTTTTGTTTTGTTTTTAATTTCTTATGTTTCATGGGACAAAAAAATCATTTTCTGTCTGGGTCTCGTCACATCTTACTGAGCTGATTTCCAACAGGGCTAAATAATACATGGCCTGAGAATTTAGCCTTCTGTCAGAAACACATCACTATTTTGATGTTTGAAAAAGAGAAAAATATTGCTGAAGAGAACTGGGGGTTTTATATCCATTTATTCTTGGGCAAGTATTTTTTTAATTACATAAATCATACATAATGTTCCTCCTTGTATGCAAGCAATGAGAAAATATCCTCAGGCAAGTTGTTTTCCAAAATAATCAGCTCAGGCATTCCCCACCTGGAAAAAAATATTGTAATGGCACTGTGGCTTGAAACCGAGTGAGTGGTGCAATATGACTGATGGGAGCCAGTGTACCAGAAAATGTTTTTGTTTGAGACATTATACCTGTTCTCGAATCCAATACCAGCTTTAGTGGTTTAGTTACTCAAGGGCAGACATCAGACACCTGTTCTGTCCACTCTCCTTCACTGCCAACACCATTAATTTTTGAAATGAGTCAGCACATCTCTATTTATTCTTTAACTGATTGGTGATACTGAGTTCTAATTGAGATTATAAAATGAAAGTTGCAGATTTGATTGTCTACTCAGAGCTCAGAGCACTTCAGTGATCAGAGCTATCAGTCTTATAAGCAAATGTAAAACAACAAAGAAAAAAATCAAATTCACAGTGCTTCAAAATGGGCTAGCTCTTGTGCTTACTTCCTATTCAGGCTGTAGTACAGGCAAGAGTAAAATGTATTTGGAAAAAGAAAACAAACCAAAACAAAGTCAAGGTGAAAATAAAATCTTTCCAACTTTATTTCTGAGGTGGCAAATCATCCTGAAGAGAGCAGCAGATTAAATACTGCCACAGTACAACCCATGACTGACATCCTGAAATCAAGTTAGAATTGATTTCCAGACTCCAACACAGGAATATGTAGACATAATTTGGTGGAAATGTTATAGAAATATGTATTCAGCAAGAGGCAAGCAGCATGGAGGGTTACCTTTTATTAGCCCTTGTGCTGGTATAAACAGTTGTTCAAAGTCCCTCTCCCTCTTGAGGACAACCGTAAATGGATAAACAGTTTTGTCTTCATTCAAGCCAATAGTATAATCATGGAAGCAATTCAAATATTAAGAAAATAAGGTAACAATAAAGTTTTACTTTCCTTTTGTAAGATAGTACATAACATCACCCACTCTGGCACACTTGTTTTGGCTGGCAAGAGGGATGAATGTGGAGTCAGGGCTTGTGGCTCCCCTTGAAAGAGGGAAGGCCCAGTTCTCCAGTCTTCTGAAATGATGGACCTCATCTGAAAAAAATTATTTTTGCCATGCTCCGATCTGGGTTTGAATCTCCACAGACATGGATGAGGAGTCTTTCCCCTTTAACAAAGTTCTTTCATTCTTCTCAACCCTGATTTTCCGATTTTCCTTTTTTTTCTGTGCATTGTAGCTCTGTCCACCCAGCCCTCCTCATCCTCCGTGCAATTTTTCATTACTCCTTATGTATCCTTTCTGCAGTGTGAGGCTTTGCACATTTTTCATGTTATATCAACTACTTTCCTCAACCCGAATGAAATCCTTCTCTTGACTAGTGATCAGGACCTCTTGACAGTGAAAGAAAGATTCCTTTTGACTTCATATGGTTTGGGAAGCACACTCAAAAATACTGAGCAAAGCATCCTATGGGATTTAAAACAGAGCTGCAACACTGCATTCAAGGACAAAATGCATGAAGGACATATAGAGCATTTTCTTGTAACAAATATGTTACATGTACTTATATCTCTACAGATCCACCTGTTAAGTTTAAATTCACAAGCCAGTGTAATGGTTTCACTTTATAAAAATCTATACTGTCTTTGATAATTGTACTAAACTTTGCCAGGTGAGCCGGCACAATTTTTTGATGCAGAACACATGCGAGGCAGTGCTGTACAGACTACTAAAGTGCACACTTCCAGCTGAACACATGCGTGAAATAGCCTTGCAGTACATGAAGAGGCAGCACGGAGTCGTGCCTTGCGTGGCAGAGCAGGTACTCCGCAGCCCCTGGAGAGCCTGTGCTGGATGAGAAGACAGGCACGAGAAGGAAAGAGCAGCAGAGAGGAGCCACCATGTCCTGACAGACCACCACCCTGCACCCTAAAGTGCACACTTCCAGCTGAACACATGCGTGAAATAGCCTTGCAGTACATGAAGAGGCAGCACGGAGTCGTGCCTTGCGTGGCAGAGCAGGTACTCCGCAGCCCCTGGAGAGCCTGTGCTGGATGAGAAGACAGGCACGAGAAGGAAAGAGCAGCAGAGAGGAGCCACCGTGTCCTGACAGACCACCACCCTGCACCACTCCTAGCCCCACTGAAGGGGCTGAACATGACCTGTGGTGACAGCAAGGGGAAAAGAGAGGAGTCTGGAGTGAAGGAATGGATTTTAGCCTGGGAAAGGGGGAGGAGAGGTGGTGTTTTAATGTTTCTTTTTTTGTTTCCCACTGCCCAAATAAGCAATCAAGTATTTATTTTAATTGGCAATAAATCAAGCTAACTTCTCCCAGATCAATCTGGTTTGCCCACAATGATATTTGGTAAAGGATCTCCCTGTCTTTATCTTGCTCCTGTTTTTTTCTTATTTTCTTCCCCCCTGCCATGCCTGCTGCCAAGTGGGGAGGAGTGAGCAAGCAAGCAGCTGGGTGGGATCTTGGCTTCTAGGCAGGGCCAACACACCACAGTAATGTATTCAGGTCATTCAAAATTAATGCATGTTATTGCATGGCTGAGTGATAAAAATGGAAGATGAAATTTAGTGCTAGCAGTATTAATTAATGATCATAGCAAAAAGACAAAAAATGCCCAATTAACAATGTTGGAACTGTTCACTGCTGGAGTTGTTCAGTATTAGAGCCAAAGAAATAACTAACAAACACAAAAAATCTATAGCATATTCACATGATTTATGACTGATTCTACTGCAAAGAAAGTTGTGTCACATCAACAGTTTGAGTATCCCAAATTACAGCAACATTTTGGAATACAAATACATTTTACAGAGTGGAAGTTACAAAATTAAATTCAGTTCAGGATTCTTACAAGTTTTCTAAAGAAGGAAGCATTAGTTGTGTTTCCAGTATGAGGACATCTTTGTATGGGTGTCCTACAAGGCCCGTTTTCTCTCTGGGCCAGGCTATATGGTGAAATTCTCTCTTCTGAAATGCATCAATAATAATGTGAGTCTCATGATTCACAATGCATAGTTTAGTCAGAGCAAAAACACTGCATAATGTGAGAATATAGTGCTTCAGGGAGCATGGCTGATAAGGGAGAAAGGGACTCATACTACAACTAAGTCAGCAATGAGCTAAAGAAAATTGGCTATGAATATTTTCTTAAAGCAATTTCAATTTAAGTATTTTATTTCGTTTCAGTGAAAAAATTCATTTTTCTTCAGAATGGACCAGATCCAGCCTCTGTTTCTTGCTGTATTTATTATTGTAACTGTCTCACTTGAGAATGAAAGTCTATCAGTAGAAAAGAGAAAAAAAAATTCCCCAAATCCCATAAGAAAGGAATTTTGAAGGAAGAAATATTGCTCTGTGAGAGAAAAAGACGTTGAGGTTAGGCTCGGTGAATTAATGTAGTATCAGAGTGACTGGTGTTTAGGAAACACTTAAAGACAGCAGAAGTAAATGACAGCTGTGAATGTATCAGACAGCAGACTCTGATGCTGTTATCGAAAACTAAAGGTGCTATCTATATCCAAAGCACACCACAAAATACAAAGGGACGGGGTCACTGTAATCAAATAACTAAACAGCACTTCTCCTGTGGTTGAGACCTGGGATTTTGAGCACAGTATTTGGGGTCACCGGTAGCCTCGGGATTAACGGGAGAACCAAGCCAGCCCTGTGCCAGGGGCTCATCACAGTGCTCCTATGAAAGGAAATTAATTACCCTGCATGGTTTGGGTGCCAAGGAAGAGGATGGGACAGGGCATGGTCACGGACTTAGACCTTTAAGGGACTCAAGAGAAACTACCACATTTCACATGAGAAGGTACGTGTGGCGTGGGCCCCAGCAGGGATGTGAAAATGAGGTCTGAGAACACAAAGGCTCCCTTTGGGAAATCTATATTTACTGGTAAATGTATGCCCCTTGTCAACACGCGTTTGATCATAGCCATGCAGGTTTTGTGGAGGACAGAGAGGTAGGGCATAATTCATCTATTAGGGTATTATTCATCTGTTACACATGAGTGCCCCTCAACTATTACAAAAACTCTTAATTTGGTTTCCTAGTTGAGTCCTTGGAAGCCCTGTCTGGCGCAGGAATCTAGTAATATGCAAACAAGAATCTTCTTTAACTTCCCTTCTAGTTTTTATATTTGGTTTAAGGTGCATCTTTTCAGTGCAGGGGAATGAAGGCTGCCAGGTGTCTTTCAAATGTGCTTGTTAAAAACACAAATGAAAATGAAATTTGAAAAATAAAAATCCACCTTCCACCAATAATGAAGCCATCAAGTGTAATACTGCACACAGAAATAGGGACACATTATGCAAATGCATCACAGAGGATCTTAATAGTTGGGAGCCCCTCTGTCTCAGTCTATGTAATTAAAATGTACTGTATATAATTAAAATTAATGTAATTAAAGCAGTCTCAGCACTAAGCTCAATCATGTCACTCAAATGTTGCCTCTAGACACACCAAAATAGGCATATCAGTAATATAGAGAAGATAATTCCTATATTCCTTTAGATTAATAAACAGCTGGGACCAAAAGAGGGTAAAGGGGTAAAAAAAGCAACGTTGAAATTATTCCTTTCTTCAAAAAAAAAAAAAAAAAAAAAAAGGTGCTTTTTATCTTCAGAGAAAATTGTGACATCACAAAGATCTCTGTTTTAATGCATATACATAAAAAACTAGCAGATTAAACATCCGATAGGGCAAAACCCAACAGTTTAATCTTCTAATGTAATTCTGTATCATTAATAAAGATGATAAAATATTATTCCAACTATTAGTCCTGTGAGTAGAAAAGCTAGCAACACCTATAGCTTTACCATCCACGGGTGGACGGACCTCACCTTTACACCACTGCTGTTCTCAGCTCCCACCCATGTCCCCTACCTGTCTCGCTCCCTGGCTGCGCAGAAAGCCCAGGTAGCCCGGGGCCGTAGGTGCCCCCTCAGCCTAAGAGTCACCTTCTCCCTCCCCAACGTCACCCCATGCCTGCTGGAAGCAGAGGCAAAGTGGTACTGAGGTCTTAGAAGCACCTTTCCTTTAGAAAAAAAAACTAAGAACACAGTCACTGTGTCAAACAGGAAATTTGTCACAGTCTGTTGTTTTACAGCATAAACAATGGACTAATAGGACACATTTATATGATAACAATTGAAAATGTTTCACATTTCAAAAGAAATGGTAAATGGATGATCCTGATCTTAATAAAATCTTGATATCTTCATAAAATATTCCTGAAGTGGTTACTATATATCAGCATTGCAGATGTCTTCCTTGACATTGTCTAAAAAGTTTCTGAGATTTGAAAGTAATGCTTTAAGCATACCCAAGTTTTTGCAGAAATAATGCTGATCCTGAAGGTCCCAATACAAATCCTGACCCTGAAACCATCTTTCAAACAAGATGAAAGTTAGGTACTAGACTCTCAGCAATCATGAAAGACTGTACCCTATTAGCCCCTCAAACACCATCAATTTACACAGATTCTGTACTGAGACTACAGTGATAACCCTTAACATTTCTACAGTCCTTTAAATATTCAAAGCCTTTTTCAGCTTTTTCTTGGCAAGTGTGTGGCAATAATATTGCTTTCCATCCATCTTTGAGGCTGCTGTGTAATACCTTCTATCTACAAGATAACTGGAAATGGATTAATAGGATAAGGCTGAACCTTATCAACACTAAAACAATATTTCAGCTCAGCAGTGCTGCCCCCTTGTCGTGATAAGATAAATGCATTCCTGAGTGTGAAATGAGACAATTTCACAGGACAGCTCATCATTTCACAGCTATTTTGCCTCATGTTTTATATATGGAAATTACCGTACATTACTAATGTAGCCTAGTAATAGTAAAGGCTACAAGTTTCATGGAACAATAGCAATGCAATGTATGGAATATCTGGTCGTCTTTTTGCTCTAAGTGTATATGCATGTACTGTTTTATTTTTCTCGGGGGGGAAAATAAAAGAAAGTAGTAGTAGGGAGAAGAAAAAGTAAGGTAGCAAGAGGCTACAGGATATTTATATAGCTTAGTTGGTTTTGAATGGCTAAACCTGAGGGATTTCATAATATAAACTTAAAGAATGGAGTCAACCAATCTCAGATCCATTAGCAGTTATTTTGCAGATCTTAAAGAGAGTAAGTGAGGTCCCAGATGACACAGACTTATCTCTACACAAAAGTGTGGAGTGGGAGCTGAGGAACCATCAACTAGTGTAACCTCAGTCCAGGAACGGAGAGCCAAACCAGGTGAAAGAGGCTTGAAGAGGACAAAGAGAGGAAGAAGAGTGCCGATTGGTTTGCCAAAGATAAAACATGCCGAATTAATTTTCCCACTAACCTGGTAAGTTTTCCCAGGAACCTGTTTCCTGGTAGTCAATCTTCTCTCTTACCCAAAACTAGTAAGATTTGGACATGTTCTCGCATGATACACTTACAAAGAGGCTAGGGAAGCCTGGTCCAGATGAAGCTATTGCAGAAAAACTATTATAGATTGCAAAACTGTTTGGAAAACTGCTGGCAGAGTGTGAATATCACTGGTTCATAATCAAAACACAAGGAAATATTGTGTGGTTTCACAGGGGTTTTTATTTGGTCTTAATTAATATGTTGGTATTAGTTAATATATTTGTTAAAGACTTGAATGGTAGAAGTGATATTATTCTATTAAATCAGCAGGTCATATCACCCTGGAACATACTACTACTATGTTGGATAGCAGCATTAGAATTCAATACCACCTTGACAAATAGGGAAACAGACTGAAAAAAGTAATATAGTCCAGCAGGGAAGAGTGCACATACAGAGCCAAGAATAATCAATTGCATGACACAGGATCAGGAATGATTGCCTAGACAGCAGTTCTGCAGAAAAGATATGCAGTTTATAATGGATTACAAGAGAAACATGAGCCAACGTTGGCACTCGTTGGAAAAAAAAAAAAAAAAAAAAAAAAAAAAGCAAACATCTATACTAGAACAAGCACACAAAGTTACAGCCTGCCAAACTCATGAATTTGTTTGTTTTACAGCACATTTTTGTGCGTTTTTGAACTGTACTTCTAACCTCTATGAATTTTTGTGAAAAAAAAAAATTTTACCCCTTTTTAAACACAATAGGTAGAATAAAAAGAGCACACAAATGTAAGAGAGATGTGGATTATTTTCTGGCTCATGCAGCACCAATGGATTTATTCACAAAATCATTTAAAAAGATTACTACAGCTAATATGTTGAAAATTATAAAATATTCCCCTGTTGACTTCCATATCTGATTAAATTTGCATAGTTGGATATTTTAAAAATTAATTTTCCTGATATGGTTTATACAGAATTCATTAAGAGGCCGAAAAATAAAATAAAAACAATAATTGTGATTGTCCCCTCCCCACCACTTTGGGAGTAACTTCTCAAAGTATTATTGCACTTTAATAAGAAATGTGTAAAATACAGATTAGTTTAAAAGAATGGAATATGTAAGCCATCCATAACACTAATTAGAATTTCTGTTACTAGTTTCTGATAAGAAAGAACACGAAAAAAATGCATTTTGCTATAAACATTGATTGAAAAGCATAGGAAGAACTTCTCATTTCATTTTTGTTCCTGTCATTTGCCTTCAAAGCAAAAAGAGAAATACTATATTTCTATACTACTACTATACTATAAAGTGTGCCAATCAAAGGCAGAGTACTTTGAATTCTTGACAGTAGTTACTCAGCTAACCATTCCAAATGCTAAATCCAAACGCCCCTAACGCGCAGGTGGTTTATGGACATTCAGTTTTTCAGTTCAGCAAAACATTGTCACTAACAGAAGCTGAAGAACGTTGATGGTAAGCAAAATATATTTCTTCTACAACCCTGATTGTTCATCATTATCATCTACAGATATGAATTGTGTGAACTGCACAGAACAGAAGGCCGGGGAGTGAACCCTGAGGAACATCAGCCAATTATCATTATGCTTAATGTGTATTTATTTAATTGATATGGTAGAGACAATACTTAGAAGCAATAAATCACATCCTAAGTTGTTATTTATGAAAATTTGTGAACAGAAGGAACTTAAGTGGAAAAACAGTTCCCAGAATATGAACCAATCTGTTGGCAGGATGCAGTCACTAAAGCAAACTCATGCTTGTCCATGAGGAGCACCCATTACAGTGTAGTAATAACGGCTCAAAAACATGTAATTGCTCGCAGTGTGGCTTTTCGTTAGGTCAAATTATGCCTGTGCTTTTTGAGGATGAAAGAGGAAATAAAAGAAAGAAAGCACAAAAAGTAAGCCTCTTTGCCCAGAGGCTTAGATTCCCAGAGTTACCATGCAAGACAAATCGACAATACAGCCATCTTCTTTCACAGAATGGGAGATAAGATTATGTCTCCTTCCATATAGAAGGCCAGCCTTATAATCCCAGACCAGTGAAGAACCAGGCAGAAGCACTGGGGTGAAACTCATGCATCAGAGTGGTCATGGGTATAAAAAGACACCTCTCCAGGGTTAAGCACAGAGACTCCAGGTGTGTTAACACCTTCACGTGGACAAGTAGGTCCAGAACAGACAAGCAGCTCTGAGCCCTCAGAGCAGAGCCTTTTGTCTCACCACCTACGCTGGAAGCTCCTGAAGTGGCAACAGTGCAATTTAAACCTCATGCCAGATGGAAGATGAACACACCTGCTGTAATTAGCCACATGGGAAAGAGACCTCAAATGGAACTTGGCAAACAGCCTGGCCCTGGCATCTCAAGATACCCAGCCCGCAAATCAGAGACTTACAAGGGCAAACTGGTGACAGAACACATATGGCTATGTGCTGGGAAGAAGGAAAGCAAAGTTCACAGCAGCTTCCTCCCACGTGGGGAAAGTGAGATACCTTATTTAGGAATTAGTCCTCCTTCCAGCAGGAAAGAATAAGCTGCTCATTTCTGACGGTAGGCATAGACCAGAGAGGCTTCACTAGTTGAGGGCATTCTCAGCCTCTGGGCATGTGGTGCTTGGAAGAGGAAGCAAGAGAGAAGCATCTTCCTCTTCCCTATACATTGGGAATGGTGAGATGGGGTTACAGAAGTAGCTTTATGCAGGTCCAGCTTCTGCAGCTGCATGCCTATATGATTTGCATCTTTTGGTATTCCTAAGGAGAATCATGATTTCTTCATACATCAAGTTTCCAAAATGTGAGTATCTCATCTCCACCTCTATCCAATATGCCAGATGCATTTCTTAGCAGAAAACAGAGGAGAGCAATTAGTTACGAGCATTAGCAGAAAGCTATCTTGTATTCTCCCATTCTCCCTCTGAGTATCTGTTGCAGTTTTGAAAGACCCCTTATTCTCTTTCCTCGGGAAGAAAACAAATTATTATGAAAAAGTCATGAGCAATTTGCTCAAAAGATATGAGAACCTGAAAGGCTTGGTGATCACCCTCAAGGTAGCACAGAGAGTCAAAGCAGCATGAGACTGATCTGGTCCAGTCCAATCACAAGTTAACAAACGTATAAGCTCTTTCATAAACTAAATAGGATCCACCTGAAAACCAATTTGACTTTCAGCCCTACAAGGAGTATTGGAAGGTTGCTCTGAAATGTCACTTTGTATGATTTCATGAGTCCACATCTGTAGGTCAATACGCAACTGCATATACAAAAGACCTTTGAAACTCTGCCATTATTGCAGCTTCCTTTCCAAGGACATTATTTCATAGACCAAATAAATGTGTATGTTAGTTAGTAAAGGCTACATTTCAATACTAATTTCCAATTCATTAACTTCCCTTCCCTAGTGCCTAGATAATTACCTTCTAGTTGTATCCCTGGAGTGGTGCCTAAGGCATAAATGAGGGCAGAGTCACCTGAAAAAATCACTGAGGTTAATTCCCCTTGGTGTCCTGAGAACAGAGACCACATACCCATTTAATCAAAATGGCCAGAGTAGAGAAAAGATAATATAAAGGCTGAAGTAATATTCTTTCTACTGATTGAATGGTAGAGGAAGAATTTATTAATATCGCTTTTATGCAATATTTTCTTCAAGTAAGAAAAACACAACCAACTTTCAATGAGTAAAGTTCATATTTTTTCTATTTCTGAATTATTTTTAAAAGTGTTTTTAGCAATACAACCTTATATAACATGATCCCTTGTTAAAGTATAATACTTTTTTCAGAGATAAGGGGGTCAAAAACTCATGTCAGGTTATAATTTCATTGCTGTTACAGGGATGTTGTGCCAAGATACATCCTAGCTTGAGACACCAGCACACTGATAGAGTCAATTCATTCCCTAGACTCTTACTTGCTGAGACATGTCTGCTCGGATCTATTTATCCCAGTAAAAGGACTTTACTGACAAAATAATGGTTGTTACCTGTCTGAATGAAGCGCTGACATAAAGATTATACTGCAGTAGCGATGGAGTAGGAAGATCTTGTACGAAATTTCTGTTCTGCAGAAATAATTGGTAGTTTTGCTACCAGTACTCCACTGCAGTGAATTTTTACTAAAAATCTCATAGTGCTATTTCTACTAAGTTACCTTCCTTCATTGCCTAAATTCCTGACTAAGATATTCAGGAAAATAACAATGATCTTTCAATAAACCATATATTTTACTAAGGACTTTAACATCAGGGGGACTTGAAGATCATTTAATATTTCTGAAGGGGTAAACTGTGCTACACTAGATTCTTTATCAGACCCTGTCGTTAATAATCTAGAGATAGCTTCAACAATTTCTATGAAACTCATTCAGTCATGTGAGTTAGGTTTCTTACCACCAATCTGCCACTACTTAAGATGCCTTTTAACAGATATTATCTAACCTCTCTGGAACAATCCCCTCAATGATTCTGTTTATATATTGCCCTCCAGATGACAGCAAAGGTCAATTCCCTATCATCTCATTAAAGATGTATTTAATTTAGCCTCTTTCCTCTACTGCTAACAAAGACCTGATTAATCAGCTATATAGCAAGAGTAAACACACTGCTTCACTTAATTAAAAATTAAATTCCTCTTGAGGGATCATTACAGTAGTGAGCTGCTATATGCCTTTGTTAAATAGGTGTTTCTTTGAGGACACAACTAGAGGTAGGCTATGGGGAACTCTGTATCTATATAAACAGAAATTTGTTCAGACATTCAATTAGAACACTACATGTATTCATCCTCTAAAAAGAGGTGGGCGTAGAAAAGCCAAGGGTACTTTGAAGAATCTAGAGAATTGCACTACTACCTTTGGTACACTTTGTACCTGGTACACTTATGCATCATGTTATTTCAGTATTTGGAAGAAAAATCAAAAAAGTGTCGCTTCATGTACTTGTGACTGGCCAATAAACCCCGGCAATGGAAGAAAGGCTCAGAGGAGACGGGCAGGGCAATGTGCCTGTGAAGCTAGGGAATAATGCTGGCTGTGACCGAGCAAAGCTGTTGCAAAGGCACTGACTTTATCTGCACACAAAAGGGACTGGAGGATGGCCCTTGCTTTAGATAAACAGCTACCAACAGTTCAGTGGATCAGCTGGTGGTGTAAATGTTTCTCCCTGAGTTATCAAGAGTGTGAATGTCTGCCTAAGTCAGCCAGACCAGCACGGGAGCAGGGGAGAGCAAACAAGTGGCTCAGCTCAATGTAAAATATAAAACCTAAACAACTAGCAAAAGTATTTTGACGAGAGCAATGGGCTTGAGCTGGCTTCAATCCACATGTTCCTTCCTGGTGATTGGGGATGCCCTGTAAAATTCCTGTATTTTGCTAAGTGTAACTTACATTTGTATTGTGTTTTCAGTATATTTTGTATCACACTGTTAAATCAGAAATCCCATGTAACATCAAATATCTTCAAATATGTAAATTTGATATTAAACATTAAACTCGCCATGTATAAAATATCTAAAAGAACATGGTCAGAGAGTATTGTAGTCTGACAGTAATGCATACCTCCTTGTGGAAAGGCTTTCAGTCCTCTAAAACTTAAAAAAAAAAAAAAAATCAAACTTATCAGAGATGCAAATGCTAATAGTATCATCTAAGACAACATTGCAAAAAATCTTCAGAGTCTTATATTCTGTTTTCCACCTTCTAATATAATCCTGAGCAAGCAGTGTAACTTACACAGAACAGATTAGCTGTAGCTAAAGTGCTGAATTTTCATACACAATATCATAGGAACATGCTCCTACTCTGGTTGTAAGTCCCATCGACTTTTGACACATGGGCAGTGTGAATTCAGGACTCTGGCCTGCCCTCCATTCCCACAAAACCAGCACTCAGCTGAAATCCACTGTAACTTCTACATACAAGCCATAGCATACTGCTGGATGCAGGTGTATCTGCTCTTCCTTGTTACTCACTGGCATTAAATCACCACAGTGCACAAGCAAATAGAGTGTCATGAAGTCATCCTTGACCTTTTGCTGACCTTCACATCCCGTGCTTTGCAGGACTGAAGAAAATAACCCTTCACTCTGATTCTCTTCCATTTCAGTGGATTGATAGCCATAGCAGTCAACCAAAACACACTGATAGCATGCAATACAGCAGGTCTACATTAAATACATTGTGTTTATCTCTTGTTACAAAAGAGGGTTAAGATTTCCTCTAAAGACAGTTCCAGGGGCATTATGGTTTGGGTTTTTTTGCCTTTTGGAATCACAGATTAGAATAGATTCATCTGCGGTCTTGCACTCTGGGTCTGAAAGCAGACATTCAAGTAGGAGTGGGCACTTCATACATTGTGCTGAGGACTCATCTCTGCTTAGTAATACATTCCCATGATCCAGAAATGCAAAAGTGATTTTCTCTGTGACATAATTGTTAACATGGGGACTCTTATTTATTTTCTCAGCTACATTGCATGTAAAGCAAATAGACCATAGCAATACCATTACACACATTCCTGCACTCACTTTAGAGACAATCAATATCAATTATCAAATTCTCAACAGGAGAGAAAGGCTGTGAAATTGCCCATAAAATAAATTTACAAAGTCATCCCAATACCTTCTATGTTCTGTTCTAAAAATTATACATAAACAATTATTTCAAAGGTACTTTCATTTCATTAGCATACCATAGATTATTCAAGTTGCATCCTTATTTCAGTGAAGGTCCTTGTTTTGCAATTGATTCTGCCCTTTGGAGCGGGTTCATCTTCTTGTACTTGCTTGTCAAGCTCCATAACAGACCTGTATCTTTTATTCAAATAAAGGCCACGTTTGGTCTGTTTGCCAAATACTGAAACTCTTCATATACCTTAAAAACCCAGGAAGAGACTTTCTGCCCTGCAAGAACTCTTTACTAGTAACCGTGGAGTTTCTTTAAGGAAGATAGACCCTAGGTATTCGAACACCCACCACTAAATAGGATGTGAGTTTTCTTATAAACCTGTAAACATCCCAGGCTCTCTTGTGAGTTACTCCTTTCCTGCTCCTTGATGCAAAAGAGCCACAAAAATGTATCTTTCCGGTTTATGGTACAAGTGAGTATAAGCTAGGCTTCCAAGGGACTGGTGAATCAAAACACAGTTGATATTACCTCTGTGTTGGAACACTTTTGGAAATATGGAAGAGAAAGAAAAGAGAATTTGCATTTTTAATATATGTAATTGAAATGCCACTAATGCCCAAAGACACTTGGCATAGTTTGCTGCCCCATTGCTGTTACTCACATTCAGGCGATAGGATGGAAGCCAGCATTAGCCAGTGGTCAGACTTCATCCTACAGGCCTCCAAAAAGCCCAGTAGCTTAGATTCCTGGCAGCTGAAGTGAGTTTCAGTCTAACAGGAAGTACAATCATCTACTTCAGACAACAAAAGTAACATAGTTGTAAGCTGTTTAATGTCCTAACTATTTTCTGTCTCTTCAGGTGAAGGATATGGCTCTCCATCAATTTATTAGTCCAGTGGTCCCCACTCATTTTAGTGGAAACATGCCACAATGAGCATGTTTCAAGACTAATGCATTACAGCCTTTCCTACCTACTACTTTCCAAGGTGATTATGCATATCACACCTAGGTATCATTTAATTCTGTGCATTCCATGTTTGTCCATAAAAAATGCAAAGACTTCCATCAATTCATGAGGCACTACCAACTTGAAAGTGTCATGTTTGTACTTTTGAACATCCAATATATTTATTCTGTTTGGGTCTTTAAATGTCTCATCCTTAATCCTTTATCTCTAATTTAGACAACTAATTGCTTCAGACAAATTACATTATTCCCTTTCATATTTCCTTATATGCTAAATACTGATAAGTAGCTTCCATTTATCAATGATATTCAGCTTAACATTAATTATATTTCAAGGCACATAGAAATCATTGTGTGGTAGCACTCTTTAGTAATGCACAAATGAACAACATACTGAATATCAACCAAACACAAAGAATTTAACTGAAACCAAGTGAAATATTTAATCCTGAATGGACATGAAAATAATACATTCAAATTAATTCAGGCAATTTTGAATACCATCATTTTTACTACAGCTTATGCTCTCAACAATCACTCTCTTTGAACTGCAGCAACTGGGATTAAAGATTAGGATGTATGGAGCCTACCCGCATCTTTCTGAATAGCCACAATTATCTTACGATTTGTAACTCTGTGCTCCTGCTCTTGAATGCTAACACTGGGCACTGGTTTTGTTACAAAAATCATGAATTTACTAATGCCTTTTAGAGCATTATTTCAGCTGGTTTTATGTGTTGAGTTGAACTGACTACACATGCAGCATAAAATTAAGGATAATATATGCTCTAATATAACTGTAATTAGGATAGAAATTAAAGGAAAATAGTTAGTATAACACAAAAAAAAAAAAAAAAAAAAAAAAAAAAAAAAGAAAAAGGAAAAAAACAAACCAAACTATTACCCGAGATATATTTGGAAACTTAAGCTTTGAGGCTTAACAAGCGATTTGAAAGCAAGTCAAACAGTCTGATCTAGATGGTAATAGATAACCACCTGTGTCCTTCCAGTGCTCTGGAAGGCCTCATTAGCCATGTGAGGCCATGGATCTTGGCTCCCTTTCCACTTAAATAAATTTAACACTATGAAGAACCATGACAGGGTGGGTATTTCATACTAATGAACTCTCTGTGCCACATGGTACTCTCTTCCTATTAGGAAAAAAATACCATTTGAAAGGAAAGACGATATTTTTACCTAAAATATTAGTCAAGCAGTAGTTACAGCAATTCTCCATGCTGATCCAAGAATAAAGAATCAGCTAGGACTGTTTTATAACTCAGCCATGTCTGTTAAATAGATCTCTGTATGGCTGTAGTCTTTTGTTTGAGAACAATAGGAACTTGATCAAAAGTTTATTTTATTTTAACTGTATCAGATTCAGCAAGGTTGCTTCAAAACAAGATTAAAAACATTCCTGGGAAATGATTTCACAGACCTCTAGTGGACTGAAATTGAGCTACTCAGACTTACTGCGTTGCTTAGCACAGCAACAAATTCCCATAGTTTATCTCTAGTGTCTTCTTGCAAAAATCTAAATACTGCTGACAAGTTTTATTCTCCAGCAACTCCAGTGGTGCTTTCTCCCTTCCATACACAAAGATTTCTGGTACAAATATCAGCCCAGAAATACAGAATCTTAATATAAGGCAGCTTTTGAAAGATATCTCATATTCTTGTGTATTGTTTGCAGAGCAGAAAATCGGATTTCTGAAGAGCTCATGAAGGTAACTACTAGAGCTGCATGGATCCTATTCAAACAGGGCTGTTTTCCACTGTTTCATCTTCCACTACCAGCTTCTGAGCTAAAAACCCTACTAAAGTTCTCACAGCTCTGGATTGAGCTGAAGATCCCAGATTTCAAGCCTGGTGACAGGATTAGACTGGAACCCATGTCATTCGGAGCACCAAATGTCATCCTGAATTTTCAAGTGTTTTATCCCAGATCAGTAGCAGAATATGTTCAGGGTATTACAAACATGTCCTTCCTATAGATTTGTCAGTAATTAGACTCCTTAAAAAAATGAGAGAGATGAAGTTGATGATGCCTGTCAGGTCTAGAAATTACACTAGCCTTTCTTCTAAAATGGCCCTGAGCTGTATTAAAGTCTCTCCAGGCAAGCCAAGTTCTTATACCATCCCCTCAACAATTGTTTTTAAGAATCTCCCAGTTAATGCTGTTCATTAAATGAGTCTCACATTGCACATGTCAAAGAGAAGACAGAAGTATCAAGAATAAATGACCTAAGGAAAGAGTCAGAATAATGGTTTAACAACTCACAAAAGCCCATCACTGCCCTTGGCTTTAGCATTTCTGTTAGATCCAATAAGAATAAAAAAACCCATCCCAAATACAATGCTGTTGAACATAGTAAAATGGAAAGGAAGACTGGTAGAAAGAAACTGTACCAGATAATCATAGAATCATAGAGTAGTTTGGGCTGGAAGGGACCTTTCAAGGCCATCTAGTCCAACCCCCTGCAGTGAGCAGGGACATCTGCAACTCGATCAGGTTGCTCAGAGCCCCGTCCAGCCTGGCCTTGAATGTTTCCAGGGATGGGGCTTTTACCACCTCTCTGGGCAGCCTGTGCCAGTGCCTCACCACCCTCATTGTAAAAACTTTCTTCTATGTATCTATTCTGAATCTCCCCTCTTTTAGTTTAAAACTGTTACCCCTTGACCTATCACCACTGTCCCTTCAACAATTGTTTTTAAGAATCTCCCAGTTAATGCTGTTCATTAAATGAGTCTCACATTGCACATGTCAAAGAGAAGACAGAAGTATCAAGAATAAATGACCTAAGGAAAGAGTCAGAATAATGGTTTAACAACTCACAAAAGCCCATCACTGCCCTTGGCTTTAGCATTTCTGTTAGATCCAATAAGAATAAAAAAACCCATCCCAAATACAATGCTGTTGAACATAGTAAAATGGAAAGGAAGACTGGTAGAAAGAAACTGTACCAGATAATCATAGAATCATAGAGTAGTTTGGGCTGGAAGGGACCTTTCAAGGCCATCTAGTCCAACCCCCTGCAGTGAGCAGGGACATCTGCAACTCGATCAGGTTGCTCAGAGCCCCGTCCAGCCTGGCCTTGAATGTTTCCAGGGATGGGGCTTTTACCACCTCTCTGGGCAGCCTGTGCCAGTGCCTCACCACCCTCATTGTAAAAACTTTCTTCTATGTATCTATTCTGAATCTCCCCTCTTTTAGTTTAAAACTGTTACCCCTTGACCTATCACCGCTGTCCCTGCTAAAAAGTTTTTCCCCATCTTTCTTACAGGCCCCCTTTAAGCACTGACAGGCCACAATCAGGTCTCCCCACAGCCTTCTCTTCTCCAGGCTGAACAGCCCCAACTCTCAACCTGTCTTCAAAGAGGAGGTGCTCCAGCCCTCGGGTCATTTTTGTGGCTTCCTCCGGACCCACTCCAACAGGTCCATGACTTTCCTGTGCTGAGGAGCATATTCTTTGCATGAACATATTTTCCAAAGTATCTCTGTCCAGAGATGAACATCCATTAGAAGCAATATGAATACATGTATAGATGTATCACTTGCTCAGAGTTACTCCTAATTGCAAGCAAGTAGTCTCAGTCATAGGGTCATATCTCAGCAAACCAAAAGTAAATTTCAAAAAGCTATAAAACTCTTCAGTTTCTTTATGGCTGAGAGGAATATGGATTACAGCTTTTATGGTTTCAACTTCAGGTCTCAGTTTGTCAAAGGTTGAGAACCGTTGACCAAAGAAGAATGTTGACATAAAAGGCAGAAGAAAGGGAGTGCAGTCAAATATATCCATGTTTTACACATTTCCCCATTCTTTTGTAAATGGGAAAATATCTATTCCCACATACCCATTGGTGGGTTTTCATACACCTCACTGACAAAGTATTAGTGAGAGTATTATAGACAGTCACAGTGCAATACAGGTAGAACCAAGTAACATTTATCATTGTAACAAGTATGTAAAAATACTAAAGAAAGAAGCGCATGTGTACATATCTTCCAAGCAATGCTCTGCAAATACAGTTATTATTTAGGAACAGTACTAACTATAGGAAATGTCCTTCCTGGATGGTTATGTTGACAGACTGGCCTAAAGACTGCCATATTGGAATGAGCAGAAAAATGGACTACTGAGAAAGCATAGCCTTTTAATAAGGGGATACACAGAAATAATTAGGGATTAGGAGAGGTAGGCAGATGCCTCGAGATTTTCAAAAGTATTGCACTTCAATGGCAATTAGGCACTGAGGCTCCTATTGCAGCCTTTCTAGGTACTAAAATAGTACAGTTCTGATGCAAAGTCCTTGCCCTCCATACACACGGTTTGTATTAAAGCAAATGAAGTAGCTGGTTGAGGTAGATCTGGCAGCATTAACCTTTTCTTGCATTATTCCACAGTTTTACAGAAAGACACTGCTCCAGAGATTTGAGAGACTTCTGCTGGCTACCGAGTGCTGCCTCCTTACTAGTTTTGTGACTCAAAACACATGATGCTTGTGCTCCGTTTTTCTCAGTTCCAGGGTATTTTTGTTACTTTTTCAAGACCATAAATCCTTCTACGAGAAGTCACCTGGGACCCCAAGCAAACGCATTCTTGGCCATGCCTGGCTATGCTGCAGCTAGGCGGTTCACAACGGGTGAAACGCATGAAGGCCAGAAACAGGAAACATTCAGAGTTAGTAAGGGTTAGTAATACAATCAGCTTTTTGAAATATCTGACCACCATCAGAATGCAAGCAAAACTATATTCTCCAAGAAAGCTTTTCCAGTACAAACAGCATGAGGAAGACCTAGCAAGGAAGAAAAACGAAGAGAGGGGCAACCTGAGCATTGGCTCTAGGCTGGGAAAAGAAGAATAGCAGACGATTCAAGTGAAGTGCATTAACGCCTCCACAGAGCAGATCTAAATTACTTAGGGAACACTTAGGCATTATAGTAATAAGCACTACAGGAAACTCTAATGCAGATGTATAAAACATTAAATAACTTAATTAACTAATACCTGCTTTTACCCTGCTACTTTATTCCAACCTTTCTACTACATTTAGGGCAAGCACCAAACTAACAGCAATCTCTTGCAAGAAAAAAAGTATTCAGGAAGTTGCATAACCATTTCTTCTGCTTTATTCCTATCACATTAACTCAAATATATCCAGATCTTTAGTGAGCCTCACCATAGCTACTCCTCCCAGATATCAGAACCACGGTATTAATTGTGATCTCAGTTTACATTAAATATGAAAATAAGTTTCTTCATTCTGAGGATAATACATGAATCTTAGATGTATCAGCACTAAAGGGAAATAAAGAGTGCTCCCAAACTTAGTATTTTAAGCCCTCTCTCTTTTTTTTTTTTTGTTTATTTGTTTTTTGTTTTAATTACTCTGATACATTATTGGCCTGGTTTATGACTTCTGAATGCTTGAGATTCAAAATCCTGGAAGAGAATGGGGTGGGAGTTAGTAGGTGACACCAATCATTATAGAGGGGTTAATGATGCCATTATCGAGATCTGAACTAAGATAACAGGCAGTGAAGGTTGGATTTTCCACATGACAATGGCATGATTTAAGGAGCTTGTGACCTGAGCACCTCATAGACCATGGGATGTAACGGGGAGAGCACCTCACCACCATGCTGTGGCTGCAGCTAGCCCTGTCCTGGGTTTGGCCAGAGAAAAAGCTGTCTACACCACCTCTTAAGAGTTTCAACACCCAATATTGTTTCAATCACCCAATGTGATTAATATTCAGATTCCTATCTCTTACCTTAAATTTTGAACCATTTGAATGTCTCTATACAGACTTTTAAAAGTCTCTATATGTGTCTCTTTATAGAGATTACATAAATGTCAAAATACCCATTTTGAGAATAGCAGAGAAAAAGGATGAGAGAAAAAATTTGGTCGGGTATTAATTACTATGAAAGAGAAGGACTAGTTTTTGAGTTGTGAAGGAGCTAGTAATCTCCTTAATCACAGAAAAGAGTGAGAAGTGACATACTGAATCTTTCAAGGATCTGATAATGCATAGTAAGATTTAAAAGAGAAATCTGAGCGCTGAAAAGTAGACGTTATCAAGCAAGGATTTGTTATCTGACTCAATAAGAAAAGAGAAAAAAAATAATAGTTTTAAAGTATTTTAGAGCCTTTAAAGCTGTGTGCCAGTTTCTTTTCAGCTACCGTCTTACTTTGTTTCTGCAACTACAGATTAAGTAGATTGAAGGTGGCTGAGGATGTAAATTAGACGTCTGAAAAAAATGGATAGATAGAATATCATCAGTTAATAGCAATGTTTCTTTCTTGTGAATATTTATTAAATAAATACATAATAAAGTCCTTTTAAGTCTTTCAGATTTGTATCATTTTGCAAGAAGCATGACATGTCAGATAACATTTTTGCATTGACTATGCTGCAAGTTTTACTCCTTAATGTTGGGCATTACCATCTCTGGCCTTGGAGAGGGATACTCTTTCCAGACTCTGAGAGGGGAGACTCGCTGCATCTTAGAGGACTCTCTTGAGATGTGGTGAAGAGGACCTAAGGCAACCAGCCCTGCTCTTTCCTCTGTATCTCTCCTTGGGCAGAACATGCTGCCGGCACAATCACCCTGGGTCACATAACTGGATGGAGCAACCTGGCACCAGACCATCCCCTCTCTAGCTCCACTTACTAGCGTTAACCTGGCCCCATAGAGACAACATCCTGTTATTTTACAGAAACATATAAAAAACACTTAGCTGTTCAATATATTTAAACTTGATTTTTCTAGTTATCTTTCTCTGAGTTTTTGTTTGGTTTGGAATTTGGGTTTTTTTCTTTTTTTTTTTTTTTTCATTTAATTACTGGATTTTTGTATTTGCTTCAGAAAGAATAGGAGAGCTCACCTTCTTATGAGACACTTGATTCAGTGACAGATGTGAATATTTGACATTAGATCATGGATCATCCCTTTGCTCAGATGGACCTCTGACTTTATTCCACTGTCTCTCAAGGTTTGTTTGGACCAATGCCAAAAGAAATAAGGTAGTTGCAAATTTGCCCACAAGGACTGTGTGAAACAGGAGTAGCACTGAGAAACCTGGAGCCCAGCTCCTTTAATTTGCCAGCACAAGAAGTACGCAGGCAAAATCCTGTGGGAACATTATTCCCTGTTATTCTCCAGAAGAATGTAAACTCATGATATCCAAGGACCAAACAGCTGCTAATTCATTCTGCTTACCCTCTAGCTTTTGTTTCAGTATGTCACAAACTCCAATAAAGCAGTAACACATTGTATTTAGCAAGTACACTGTTTACTTTAAGAGGTGCATAACTCCAAGGCAGGGGAGCTGGAACTTGCTGTGCACTACAATTAGTTGTCTCTTCAGTCCAAAGATGCTCTGGCCCTGCAGCCACATTCGTACAAAATGAAACTAGGTGCTGCATACTGCAGTTTTAAGTGCTGACTGCTTGCCCTTCCTAGCTTTGAGAAAAACTCAGGCTTCAAAAAACATCGTTACTTTAGTATGACAAGACAAGAAAGAAAAGGTGCCATTTCTGAAAGAAAAAGCAAACAAACAAACAAACAAAAAGAACAAACTGAAAATAAAAAATAAACTGTCTAAATTATTTAGGGTCATAATACCTAAAGAAATACATTCTGAGGACTCACTCTTCAGAGAGAGAGAGAGATTTGTTATAAACTACAATAAAGCCTTTTCCTAGAGCCAAAACTAACATCATAACTTGGACTTTTTCCATTGTTAATTTATTTTTCATGAAGGACTACTGAATATATTTGACTTAGTGTTGTTACTGCTTTTAATATTTTCCAGGAGAGAGGCACAACCAATACTCATTATGCTCTTTACAGAACAAAACATAAGTGGTGAGGTTCTTGAATCCTTTACTAAAAACATCTAGCTGTCTAACTGCCAAAGGGATCTAATCTTGATTCAGGGGGTAAAATACCTGAGTAAACTAGAAGTACATATATATGTATATCCATAGCATGCAAATATAATATCTACATACACACACACATTTTTCTCTATCCAGAAAGGAAAATCTTGTGTTTGGTGATGACTATTGGGATGATAGACAAAAAGATGTGCTAGATCTAAAATGGTACCTGCTCTCCCTGGCCTGCACACTTCAGCTTGCCTGGCACAGCTTTCCAGAGACTGTGTTTACAGACACTTTATTCACTATTAAGGAACCTGAAGTTTGCAGGGTCTGCAGAATTCAGAACTATCTATCTGCCTCATATCTTACCTAACCGTAAAGCAAAAGGAATCAGCAAGACATTTTAGAAAGGCAAAGAGAAACCATACAACCCCCGCCACCAGGCTGCACTGTTAGGGTGAAAACCACCAGCACAACAAAGCAGCAGCAGAAGGCATGGACAGCAGTCCACCGCAGCAGCTCTGCTGGCTACAGGAAACAAACTGTGAAGCCAGCAATTCTGAAAAGGTGAAAGAAAGATGGATAGATTCTAATTCAGCCAATGGAAACTCTGGCAGGCAAGCTAAAAAGCTCCTTGAACTGCACATAAGAAGGTAGACAGAAAACTATCGGTCCTTATTGACAGAAGAGGGAAAAGACATGTAAACAAAGAGCAGCACTAAATGGTGGAAGAGAAAGGACAAGTTCCTTCCTTAATGTATTACCTTAGAAAAGTAAAAGGAGAATTTTTTTCAAGACCTGACTCAAGCAAAGACTTCTCTTCCACATGCAAATGGAGGAGAGACATTTGCAGGAGCTGGCAAAAAAATGACCTGTAGAGAATTCTCTAGATTTGAAATAGGTGATTTCAGAAGGTCCTGCATAGCATCAGCAGTACTGAATAACATGTACTATAGCTTTGCAGGACCACCTGCACTCATTTATGTCTAGAAGTGGCGTTCTTTGTAGCAATATGCACTGGGTTTGTGTGGCCAAGTTTTAGTAGCGGGGGAGCTAGAGGGGTGACTTCTGTGAGAAGCTTCCCCCATGTCTGATAGAGTTAATGCCAGCTGGCTCCATACTAAGGCACAGGGAGGACAGGGAGGTGATTGGAGACAGCCAGCACGGCTTCACCAAGGGCAAGTCCTGCCTGACCAACATAATGGCCTTCTGTGATGGAGCAACTACATCAGTGGACAAGGGAAAACCCACAAATGTCATCTGTCTGGACTTCTCTAAGGTCTTTGACACAGTCCCCCACACCATCCTTACCTCTAAATTGAAAAAAATGACCTGTAGAGAATTCTCTAGATTTGAAATAGGTGATTTCAGAAGGTCCTGCATAGCATCAGCAGTACTGAATAACATGTACTATAGCTTTGCAGGACCACCTGCACTCATTTATGTCTAGAAGTGGCGTTCTTTGTAGCAATATGCACTGGGTTTGTGTGGCCAAGTTTTAGTAGCGGGGGAGCTAGAGGGGTGACTTCTGTGAGAAGCTTCCCCCATGTCTGATAGAGTTAATGCCAGCTGGCTCCATACTAAGGCACAGGGAGGACAGGGAGGTGATTGGAGACAGCCAGCACGGCTTCACCAAGGGCAAGTCCTGCCTGACCAACATAATGGCCTTCTGTGATGGAGCAACTACATCAGTGGACAAGGGAAAACCCACAAATGTCATCTGTCTGGACTTCTCTAAGGTCTTTGACACAGTCCCCCACACCATCCTTACCTCTAAATTGGAGAGATATGGATTTGATGGGTGTACTGTTCGGTGGATAAAGAAATGGTTGGATGGTCACACCCAGAGGGTAATAGTCAACGGCTCAATGTTCAGATAGAGATCAGAGCCCCCATTCCCCTGTGCCACTTGAGGGGAGGAGGTAGAAAAATTGGGAGTGAAGCTGAGCCCAGGAAGAAGGGAGGGGTGGGGAGGAAGGTGTTTTTAAGATTTGGTTTTATTTCTCATTGTCCTCTCTGATTTGATTGGCAATAAACTACATTAATTTTTCCCCAAGTCGAGTCTGTTTTGCCCATGATGGTAATTGGTGAGTGATCTCTCCCTGTCCTATGTCAACCCATGGGCCTTTCCTTATATTTTCTGCCCCCTGACCGGCTGAGGAGGGAAAGTGATAGAGCAGCTTTGGCGGGTACCTGGCATCCAGCCAGGGTCAAACCACGACAATATTTGCTTGTAATAAAAGCCATAAAGTCTTTCCAGAGAGTCAGTAACTCTGTGTGCTAAAAATCACTGGGCTTACATCCAGTATGTTGTTAGGGAAATTCTGACAGGTTTTTCCTATTTTGATACACATTACTTTGTCCTTAGAGTAGTTAATTGAGTGTAGAATCACTGCTGTGAGAAATAGGTTCCAGGGGAAGATGAGGTGAATTCTTGATGATCTCTAAGTCTCTGTTAAGCAGATCAATTCATTTTTTTTCTTATCTGGGGCACTCAAAAAGAAGAAGGATCCAGAATCATTGCTCGTATCTATAATCTGACTGTTACTCTGAAAGCATCTATTTCAGGTCTTCCCCCTGCATATTTATTCGGAAGAGATATACTGAAGGGGTAAGAGACTCCGAGTCGTAGAAAAATACCCCATCTGCAATACAAGACTTCAGAAAGTTTCATAGATGTAGTATGATACCTACACAATATTTCTATACAGGGAATTCAGTGTCATTATTCAGATTACTGTTGACTGGGACTTCCATAACAGATATTTATTGCTGATTGTTGGGGGTGCCATGAGTTTAAAACTTGATGTAATGAAGAGGACTGATACAAAGTGATCATTGGTCTGTCATGATCACAAAGCAGATTTATTAATAGTTATATTTAAGAATATTTGCTAACATCTGGGTACGCTTTGAAGAGAAAGCATAGTCTTGAGGAGTGCCAGCAATTGCTAAGAATGCTCGCAATGTAAGTTTTTGTAGAAAACAGCCAGACATCATTCATGTTATGTTATCTTTGTTTTTACACTCCACTTCAGGTCAAAAAGATGTACCTGCACATCTTCTGGAGCATTTCTTGGGTCATAGGAGAAAGGAACAAGTGCTTGCTTGTACATCCAAGAACTGTTCCTGGAAGAGTTGTGGGATCTCCAAGGACCTGGATAATGACCACAGGTTCTCACATCCTGAAAGAAAAAGCTTTTTCTCCACTAGTTCCTCGTTTGCTGCAACCTGGCAGCGTTGCTATGCTTCTTATGTTTCTGCAATACTTTGAGATTTCCCTTCAAAGATTTCATACAAACAATTAGGGCAGATGGGAACTTGTGCCACCACACAGCTTCTTATTCACTTCACTGAGATATGAAAAAAGCTGAAACAGCTCATGCAGTCCCAGCTGGTACCTCACAGATATTGTTAACCTTATTCCTCTTTTGCAGAAATATGTCTATGTCCTCCCACAAAACAAAACAAACCAACCCAAATGTGCTTAGGTCTGCACCCCTAATCACCACTGAATGGTTTTGAATACACATCTACTCTAAATCCAGCCTCATGGTCTTCCATAAAGGACTAGACTTTTGGATATGGAGACTTTCATACATTTAACATCACTGTTTATGACATTCTCCATTTTAAGGAGGTGTGCAGTAAGAGTTTGTTAATGAATAAAACAGTGTCTCCATCTCCAGACTCTACAACCGTTTTTGTTCTTAAGTGCTGCAACACCCCTTTCCCTCCACATCATAAAGGAGGCACCATCTGTTGTGACACAAGTGAGAGATGAGATTTCCATGTGTTGTTTTCATCAATAGTGTGGCACTCAAAATAGTTATTTTTTTTTTTTAATCAACACCATCTTCAAGACTCTAAAGAGCAACAAGAGCCTCTTAGACTTTTTCTGACACTCCACAGATGAAAACAGCATTCCTGTCATCAGTACACTCTTCTGTGCTGTGGAAAGTTTAACATGCATTCTTTTCTGTTGAA
>KL276354.1:60997-91156 GCA_000699545.1 Podiceps cristatus | reverse complement strand
TCAACATTATTCCTGCTGCCTTCTATCCAAAGTTATATTTTTGTAAGGTAGACTTCCCAAAATATAAGGCACAAGGACAGCCCTGAATTTCTGCATAAGTGGCTTTTTATTTTCTACGTTCCCCACATACCTGGACAGTCCTATGTCTCCATCCCTGTCCTGTAAAAGTGACCAGAGTGGGAGGGATGTTGAGTTTCTGTACATTACATATGTCTGGACAACTAAAGAGATATTTTCACAATATGAGACTGAAGGTACATGCAATGACCCTAGAGCAGATCTAGGGGACTGCAGAGAGGGGAAGGAGCCAAACCTAGTGTAGTCTCATTCATCCTGCCTTTTGGAAACAGTCCTTAGTGCAAGGTGCCTGAAATCTTGCCCAGACATTGTCTGGAGGATCTCACAAGTCATAAGAAAGCCATGAATCATGATAACAGCTAAACAGTGCATGTGGTCATAGTGTAATGGTCAAAACCTTTTCCTTGGCTCTCGCTTATTTAATGGCATGCATGTTGACTTACTTTAAAACGTGTACTTCAAAAAAAAATCTCTGTTCAGCTGAGCAAAGAGAAGGTGAAAGGGGATCCTATCAATGTATATAAATACCTGAAGGGAGGGTGCAAAGAGGGTGGAACCAGGCTCTTTTCAGTGGTGGACAGTGACTGGACAAGAGGCAATGGGCACAAACCAAAACACGGGAGGTTCCCTCTGAACATCAGGAAACGCTTTTTCACTGTGAGGGTGACCAAGCACTGGCACAGGCTGCCCAGGGTGGCTGTAGAGATTCCATCCTTGGAGACATTCGAAAGCCATCTGGACATGGTCCTGGGCAGCCTGCTCCAGGTGACCCTGCTTGAGGGAGGGGATTAGACCAGGTGACCTCTAGAGGTGCCTTCCAACCCCAAGCTTTCTGTGATTCTGTGATTTTGTTTCATTAAGGGTGGACAAAAGGAAAAGCAACATTTGTGAACCACATAAAAAGGCATAATGAGTAGCAAATGTCTTATAAGATGCACTTTGTTAAGCCTTGACCTAAGAAAAAAGTCTGTGTGTATGTGTTTTCATCCAAATAAATCTCCAGACAAAATATTATGCCACTGAAAATTAATCCCAGGAAAAAAGAAAAAAAGACTCGAATTCCTATGACATTTACAAAACTCCTGAGTTTTAAACAAGACATATACCCCATGAATAGTCATCCAGGTGAAAGAATCCAGATGAAATATATTGCATAGGACACTTTCCATCTGTTCCACACATGGATGTTGTGTTATGTACAAAATGAAAAAGTTAAAAAGCATTTCTTCTGCTGGTTTTCACATCAGTGAAGATAAGTGGAGAATGATAAGAAATCAAGTGCATGCAAAAGAAGAAAAAATAAAGGCATCCACACCTGGGGTGAAAAGGTTTAAAAATTACTGCAGAAAAGTTTTCAGCTACATTTAAAAGAAATAATCCATAGAATTCAGTTGGCTGAGGGGATTTATCTTGCTACAGACTGATCTCTCAGTTCCATTATTAATAATTGTTCGTATTACCATATATAATTAACATCAAAATCCTATTGTGTTAGATCCTAGCATACACAGGACAAAAAACGATCTTTGCACATTGTAATAATCAATCTTTGTCATTCACAACTGTGAGAGCACCTAAAGAAGCCAAGAGTAGGTTCCTTATTAAGGAAGAACCAAACGATTTCACAACTAAACCTCTAGGTCTCTCTTTCCCCACCCCTCCCCCCCAACACACTGCTTTTAGAAAGATCCCTCCAGTTACTGTGAGTCTCTTTCCTCTTATTTTACAGAACTATTTAAGATCGCATTCATCAGAGTGACTGTTCATGAACTGGTGCGCGGGGAAAGTGTTATTGCATGATGTTCTAAATTTCGTTCAATAATCATTAACTGATGCATTCTTTAACCCTAGGTGATGCAATGTATTTCATGTAACTCCTTCAGTACTCCAGACCTTGACAAATGCTTTACTGACACTGTCAAGAGGGTGAGATTTCTTTGCCAGCCCAGATCTCTTCTGTAGGTAGTCAGACCTTATCCGGTGTTCAGAAAGAAAGCATCTCTACTTGTCTTTGCAATAGATTGGCAGCTTTCCTATCTGTTCTCTGCCAAGAACCTGAGAGAACACATTTATTAACAAATTCTGCAATTCCTACACTAGTCCTTGCACAGCTGTGCCTCTCATGCTGTTACTGGCCATGTTATATGACCCCTTTTCCTTTAAAGTTATTTTTCTATATAATACAATTTTGGTGGGTCACATGGGTTTAAAATCGTGGCATCAGCAAGATGATGATATTTCATTGCAGTAATCTTATCAGTTGTAAATGCAGAGTACCTAGTTTCACAGTAGTAAAGAACGAAAAGTACCTTCAGTTTCATTAAGTAGTACCACTGGGAAAATAATACCATATGTAGCTTATTTAAGTATGCCACTGGCAGCACCTGGAGTACTAGCAACTCCCATGAGTTTATATAGAGTCTTTGCCCCTGGGACCCTGAGTCACTTTCTGGGAGTTTCTATACAGACAGGATTTTTGTTACTAAGCTATACATCTCTTTGGCTTGGCAACACAAAGAATTTAGTGGGCACTGTGAATTAGTGATAGTGTGAATTATGAGTTCTTTCATGCCACCCCCTTATCTGCTCATCACAAAGGTTAACTTTGTGCTTGTAAGCATGGTCTGCTACCACTTCTAATAGGGAATGAGAGAGAGAGAAGTAGAAGCATCTCTGCTATACCTGTGTCAGTCTCCCACTCTGAATCCATTTCTAAATAAACTTATCCTTTTTCTGCTGGTTGTAGAGGCAGTCTAGGCCCCATGAGTATACCCCTCAGAACATGTATAATTAATTCCCAACTAAATGTGGAAGAATTTGTCTCACAGGCAGAGGTAACAGGCAGAGCAGGTGAGAGGGAAAGGTATCACAGCACCTGAAGTGGAAGCTAATCTCCCTAGACTCTCTTTATAGTCACTGTGGGGAGAGAGACATTTCTCTGGAGCGGAGATCACAGAACATGTCTAACTTATGTGCTCTGAACCTGCCTTTGCAGGACACTCTCCATCAGCAGCACAGAAGCCAAGGGACACCTGCAGCTAGGTGAGATGGGTAGTTATGCAGAGAATGCCCTCACTTGGAGCCAGCGCAGAGAAAATCACACACTGTACATTCCCACTGTAATTCATTGGGCACCAGCTTTTCACAAAGTTATTCACTGCAGAAAATGAAGCTAGACACATTCTTTTGTGGACAATGCTACAATATTAAATCCGACTTTATACAACACCATTGATTTCAAGAAATTTACAAAAACAGATAGCACAAGTACTCTTAGAGAACAAGACCACAAGTGATACAAACACTAGTCATTCAGAAATTCTGTCAAAGACCTGGGGCAAAACCCAAGTCTCTAGGATCCCAGTCAGGATTTATTGTCATTATTCAGTCAACTCATAGTAACAAGGAAAACTAAGCAGCACTTTGCAGCGTTCACTCCTTTAGAGGAAATTATATTCCGAGTATAATTAGTGATGGATGTGTGCTCTATGTAACTAACAGCAGCCATATGAAACCCAGAGGAGATTCTGACCTATGCTGAATTCCTTTGCCTACTTTTTTATACCACATTCCTGGTATCTGAGCGGTAATGACCAGTAAGGGTTCAGGACTGGCAAGATCTTGCAGACCTGTAGAAAAAAAAGTCTTGAAATACTAACACTACATGACAGTTAGCAAAAGAGAATGTTTTAAAGTCAACTACATTCAAATTAGACCATGAAATCAAAACAATGTGAATTCAAAGTCAGAACATCAATTTTATATGCGCAAAACCATGGCTTAGTGTGTTGTTGTAGTAGGCAATATACAACACAGTAAAATTATAATTTCAGTATCAGACATGCAGATAATAAAATAATGCTTTACTTTATACCCACTGAAACTTTGTTCAAGAATTCAGTAGTGTACAGAGTCACTAAAGTACAGAAGTTGAAGATCTAAATGGGCAAGAAGGAGAGAAGAGTAGAGCCATAAAACCTTTCTTTCCATCAGTTACTTGTCAGTATTATGCTGCTGTAACAATGACCAATGATGGCTTTGAAACTTTCACACACTGCTCTTATAATGTGCTACACTAAATCACAATGCAGGAACTGAAGAACTGCAGAGAAGGTACAACCTGATAGCACCAAGACCACATTTAAACTTTGGAAATAGCACATAACTCTCCTCTTCTCAGCGCATGGAAATAGAGTTGTCAGGAGTGAGAACAGGGTGAAGCCCTGCCCCCCACGAGGACGGAGTTTATCCATTCACTGCCACCAGCATCTGCACATTTTGCTGTTAGAAAGTTAATGTCACAAACAGAAAATCCTGAACTTTTATTCAGACTGGAAAGTTTCGCAAGGCTTTCTTGCCTTCCTACCCCTTCCCTGCCTGCACATATGGATATGCAAATTGAATGCCAAGTCACTCAGGTGGTCTCCCTAAGGCAGGAGAACTCCAAAAATTGGCTAATGCTTCTGAGCATTTTCTTTTATCTGCTGTTAACCTCCAGCACTGTACTGAAGTGGGGTTTGGTGAGAAGCTCCCGCCATCTGCATTTGTTAGGATGATATAGTTAGAATGAAAACTACTGAACTTGAGAACTGAACCCTGGGTGATTTCCCTGGTAAGAACAGGTCTGCTGTAGGTACAAAGTCTCTTTGTCTCCCTCACATATGCGCCTCAGCATGGCTCATGGCCTTCTGCACAGGACACAGTGGCAGGCGCAGCTGCAGAGCTCAACACACTTTGAAATGAGCCCTGAGCATTATGTCCAAGACCATATTCTTTTCTCCAAACTTTGGACCATTGGACAGCTATGGGCCTTCATGCTGTAAGAGCTACTGTTGCAGGAACGCCGTCTGCAGGAAAGGGTCCTTTAAATTAGCTTAGAGGTAAAAAGGAGAAAATCTTGGTGTGAATGTGACCTGTTGATGAGCTCTCACTGCAATCTGTACCCGGATCATTGGAGAGGTTGGAGGTACATCTGGAGCTAGGACACTTAGACTTCAGTACGGGAATTCACGGTTCAAAAAGTAGATAACAACAGGCTTAACTTTTACTAATTGGCAGTCATCTTCTGACTACTGTCAGAAGAGGTGTGCTTCTAGCATCTCCCTACTTTAAAAATCTCAGGAAATGTCAATGGCTGTACAAGGTCCTTGCCACAGAACACAACCGAAGTATGTTCTTCAGGTCAGTGCAGGCTTGAATTAAGTGGCTGCAGCTCCACAGAGGCATCATCTTGCTTATGTTAGTCAAATATGGCCAAATACGAGCCTCACTCTATCTTCTTTCCACCCTCCTTTCAGAAATTTATATACATTGATACATTCTAATACTGGCTTAGGTACAAACAGGAATGTATGTACTAT
Source organism: Podiceps cristatus (assembly GCA_000699545.1). Classification (NCBI taxonomy): domain Eukaryota; kingdom Metazoa; phylum Chordata; class Aves; order Podicipediformes; family Podicipedidae; genus Podiceps; species Podiceps cristatus. The sequence goes on along the minus strand of KL276354.1, from coordinate 85,718 downwards.
TACAGCTACATCAGTCTTCTTGATAGCAAATTTTCAAACTGTGGTTTGTTTTCTTTTGAAATTAATGCTTAATATTTGGTTCCCTCCAGTTGCAGCTCATCACTGACATTAGGACATGAGATGGAGGGAAGCTGCATCAGGGGAAGCTCAGATAGGACCTTAGGAAAAGGTTCTTCACTGAGACGGTGGTCCGTCACTGGAGCAAGTTCCCCAGGAAAGTGGTCATGGCACCAAGCCTGTCAGAGCTCAAGGACCGTCTGGACGACACTCTCAGTTATATAGCTTAGTTCTAGCTGGTCCTGTCAGGAGCAGGGATTTGGACTTTATGACCCTTCCAACTTGAGATAGTCTATGACTCTAATAATTAATGGCACTTTATGAGCACAATGTATCACTTTGAGAGTAACAGTGCAAAATAGCATGATATCATAAGAACTTTGGAGACAACTGCAATATTTAATATGCTTCTCAGGTCTTTTTCCATGTTATGGCACATTGCCAGAATCTGAATCTCACAGCTGCACTCCTCTCATTCACCAATGCTTGATAAAGGATAGTTAATTCCCACTTATGTTTGCTACTTTTCCACTAAGCCAAAAGAAAATCTTCACTGCTGACCCTGACATATCCCTAACCACAGTGCTGTATACTTTTGTGCTCATCTTTTTCCACGGTAGGCACAAGTGTCAGAAATTGGAAGCACACTAGCTCCATCTGCTGAAACTGCTTCCACAGAGCTTTACCCATGTATCAGTGTTAGATAAGAGATTTATTTGCATCAGCCAATTGATATCAAGAGATGAGTATTTAAAGCAGGTAAGATTGCAGTGAAAGTCCATTTGTCAAAGCCAACTCAATAAAATCATATATAGTAACAAAGTTGTCTCAAAATCTCCTTTGTAATAATGTACAGTCCTTCATAATAAGAATTAACAACTTCATTACAAAAAAATGAACCACCAATCTTTCTAAGTATTTCCTGGTTTTGATTACCTCTATTTATTTCAGCATCCATATCATTAGTGTGCATTTTTTTAACCAGATTTAGAAGACTTTAGTTGCAAAAATAACCTTTTGATTCTGACAGCTTTAAAGGTAAGAAGATCATGTAGAGGCACTTAAGAAAAGCTGAATTAAACTTTTAATTCAAAAGATTGTGTCTTTTCTATGCAAAATAGATCTTGTGTCAAAATTTCCTTGCTACTCATGAAATATTTGTAAATTTTTTACCTCCTACCTCCACCAAAGAAAATGACCTGAAGTACCATTGAGATAGGAATTTTGCATAGAAATCACTAAAACATGGGGGTTTTTTACAATTTCTAGCAAGAAAATTTGTGGAGAAAAAAAAAAAAAAAAAAAAAAAAAAAAAAAAAAAAGAAGAAGTAGTAATTATAACAGACAAGACAGAATTCTTTCTTAGGAGACCTCTGCTTGGTACATAGTAACTCATCTGACACTGAAGACAGTTCAAGATCTGGAACACTGGAACGAGGGTAAATATTTTTCTAAATGGTAAGTCCTGACAGTTCAGAGATGTGTTAAACAATGATTGTTACTCCATTATCAAAATTTAAGAGGCCAGACTGAAAAAGAAAATAGATTAAATCCCAAAGTAAGACTTCTAAGTGCCTCTAAGTCATAGCATGAATCAACTGGAAGATACCTTGGTCAAGTAAAATAAAACAACCCTACCAACACATTGTTTTTACATGCAATAGTTAATGAAACAAAGTTTGTCCTACTTTTGCTGTGAAGTTTAACAGAAGGCCCCAAGATCTATTTCAGGTGTGAGAGAGCAGGCAGCTGTCCAGACCAGGAGGTTACTGGAAGGCACAAATCAGTTCTAGTCCTTGTTGTGGGTGTCCTCTACCCGAGTCCTGGCTGGCTGTTGCCCCCAAGGGCAGCAAGAAAGATCAAAAGGGGTGTAGAGCTACAGAGAAAGAAAACAAAAAAAAAAAAAAAAAAAAAGTGAAAACCACAAAGGCAAAGAAAACAGCTCATGCACAAAAACTGAGTAACAAACTTTTGTACTACTTTTGAGCAATGCTCTCTTAACAGAGTCTTTTGATACAAGTTCCCAAAGCTTTACCCTTGCTAAGGGTACATGAATTTCTTTGTTCCAGCATCATCCCCTGGTGCACCTGTGGACTGAGAGAGGCTATTAATATTAAATGCACCCTGCAGGTAGCAGGTTGGCTTATTAGCTCCTGTTATACTTTCTCAGACTTAATTATCAACATCCCTGCTCAGTGTCTTTTCTGTTACCTGTGAGGGGCTTGTCCCACAAGGGGTGAAGAAGAACTTTTTCCTGTATTTGATCTTATCAACCAAGTGTTAAGTATTCGTTTGTAAAACAAGAAAAAAGAACTCTTTTTTTTCTTTTTTTGAAGTGTATTCTAGTGAAATGTTTGCTATTCTGTGAAGATAAAGTCTAGAAGAAACTTTTTACAGATACTGACTTCACCATCTTTGGGAATACATGTGTACTTGTCACACCCCAGCTGTTAATCTTGTGGAAAATCTAGGGCATTCAATTACACAGTTACTTAGCATATTTTACTTAGCCATTGTGTTAATTCTAATACCAAGGAAGCTGCATCTGAGGTTGTGGTGAAGCTTCTCAGTAGCCTCTGGGTGTTTCCTTTCACGAATATCTCCTATTTAAGATAGAACATAATGCTCCACAGCAGGAGAGACAGCCCCTCCTGAAAACACAATACAGGTCCCTCAGGCTGCAGTAGAGGGAAAGGGACAGAAAGAAAAAGAAAGTATCAGGGGAAAAAAAAAAAAAAAAAAAAAAAAAGTATAAATTAGACATTACAAAACCAAAACAAACAAATAAAACCCACAGTATAGTAAGTGCTTTAAATATTCCCTCTACATCTGGATTATTCTAAGGTTCACATAGGAAGTCCAAAGTCTGGCACATCTTTCATGACTGTGAAGGTGACAAGGATCTCATATTACCAAAGGGACTGACTTCACCCCAGAAATGGGTTCTGAGCTTTAAGGCATTGCAAAAGCACAATGAACTCACCCTGCCATAATCCACAGACTGCAGAGACTGGGTTCATCCCACAGACCAGCACAACAGCAAGCTGAAGGGTGAGAAAGCAGTTTTACTCCTGTACCACTTATGTGGGTTTAGCAGCTCTCAGCAGCACAGCCCTTCTCCTGGGGCAATGATCTTTCTTTGGCAGACTGTGAGTAGGTACCCAATGAGTTAAATCAGCATTTAGGCTTGGCAGTATCTCAGCTGGGAAGTAACTCCTTGCAGCTGAATATATTTAAGCTCAAAACCTTTTTTAAATAAAAGCCTGGGATATGCTTTCAAAAGAAAAAGGGGAGGCAAACAAACAAACAACAAACAAACAAACAAACAAACAACAGGAGAGGGATTAGAGTATTAGGTAGTCTCTGTTAAAGCAGAGGAGTGATTTATTTCTCTTGTGCCTCTGCTTGTCTTCAGTCAAGTTCAAGCTATATGTAGGTTACCAAGCTGTAACTGGTTTGTTTTGTCCACTTATTTAAGTAGAACAAGCTTTTAGTCAGCTAAAAATAAACCTTTCCAAGCAGTGTAGTCTAGTTGTTCATTTTGTGTTTTACCTTGAATTTTCTTTTATGTTTCTCTATTGTATACATTTATATCCTAAGCCTTGCTAGGCATTTGTGTGGCCTTTATGTTCTTGAAGATTTTTGTACAATCAGTAGAATTTCTGCATTAATATTATCTAAAAAACTAGCTTTTCAAGGAAGGACAGGCAAGCTCTAGTCAATCTGTCTCCCCACACTGATTAAAATTATGACTGAGACAAAAAATGTAAGAATTCTGCAGGAAAAAAAATAATTACGATTTTCCTAGAATATTGTTAAAAACACATTAAAAATGGGTATGTTTTAAGAATTATTTTTTCAAGGAGGAGGAAAACCTTATTTAGAGGACTACTTGGATCAATGCTGAAGTTAAGGCAGAAGTTTGGATGGGGTGGGAAAGCAGTATCTGGCAAATGCATGTGGAAGGGGGAAATAAACGTGGAATCAATATAGCTTATGAGTAAACAATTTGCTGTGAATGAATAGCTAAAGCTAAAGATCTCAATGAAAAAAATATATCCCTATCCCAAAGGGAATTAAGATTCATAGAGAGAAGTTCAAAATTATACTAAGAACAAACAAACAAAAAATTTTAAATGCTAGAAACTTAAGAAAAAGTACAGCACATCCAGTCAGGACATGGGAAGTGCAAACATGTTCATAAGTAATCTGGTTTTGTTCCTTTAACGTTTCCATTTTTTTCCAATGATAGTATTTTATGCTTCTACTCCAAGCACCAGGGTGCTTTTGTCCATTAACAATCAGCAAAAGTGTTAAAATATTTATCCATAATGAATAGAACAGATAAGTAAAACTATGGGGAGCACAGGGACAATGGTAAAAAAGACGAATAGAATAGCAGGATTAGTGAATTAGATTAGTATTTGAGTGAACACTCAAATAAAACACCTAAGCAAGGTTTTAGTTCTAGAAACCAAGTGCAGACTTCAAACGAATAAAGGACCTGGTATCATATTCCTAATAAAAACCAACTCCACGTAAACTCCCATATGATGCAGCACTAAAAAGGGCTGGCAGTCAAGTGATATTTAAATTAGTATTAGCTGTATGAGAAAATAAATTAATTTATTTTTAGCTATGCAAAGACTGACACTAATATTATGAAGCTGTGTACAGTTTAAGTGTCTGCATAGTGAAAACCTACCTAGGAAATCTCCAGATGAAATCCATATCTACAATTTAACGGCTGAAGAAATTGCCTTGCAATGAGAGTATGAGAGCCCAGTCTGTTCAGCCCAAAATCAGGGGCTTGAGAGGTGGCTTGATTACTGCTTACAAGTGCCTTCACAGCAATAAATTATGTATTAACAGGATATTTAATACAGTAGAGGCATAATAAGAACATATGGATAGAAAGTAATGCCAGACATTTCTGGCACGACATTTTTCCCACAATGAAGATGATTAATCATTATAGGAAAATCCCGAGGGAAATGCTGAATTTGTAATTGTTTCATGTCTTTGTATCAAGATTAAATATCTCTCCTGGAGATACACATTTGTTAAATGCAACCTGTTTGGTGTTAACTAGGTGAAAGAAAATTAATCGTATCCTGTGATGTCTATAAATTCTGCAGATCTATGCACCAGGACAAGACCCGTGCAATGTCTCTAAGGAACAGAGAAGAGTCCTTTATGCATTGCAAAAGTAATTTTTTTCTCCCCTGAACCTACATGGAAGGACATTTATGGCTGTAATTCCACTGCTTTGGTGGTGTCCAAGAACACCTGGCAATGCTAAAAATTCATATATCTAGACAGATCTCATGTTAGAATAAAATCTGCTTTCCCATTTGTAAGCCTCCAGCTCTCACTGCTTATCATAATAGACCACTTTTTGTAAGTTAATATGCAGCAAACTTTCAGTTTGGAGTAAGCCTTGAACCTCAACAGGTAGAGCTGGATCATCAAAAATAAACCGTTGTCTTTGCTGGTTATGGGAATTTTGTGGAGAGTTAGCAACTCTCCCTTATAGTATTCATTTTTATGTGTCTGCACTTTTTATGCGTGTGTTTCTTCTGTTTCACATTGGAGCTTTGCTCTAGGATTGCTGAGAAGACCAGGAACTGTTCTGCTCCCTTGAGACCTCCGGATTCTGCAGGTGAAGATGTTGGTTCCTACTCATGTGCAGTTTCAGGTCATCCAGAGCTCCAGTGGAAACTCTTGATGTTGACTGTGTGTTGATAATCTGTCTTCAAATGCCAATTTTCACATCTTATTACCACCGAATAAGGGTTATTAAATTAATTTCCAGCATGAATCCCATGTTAATGGACAGCATTCTCTAACACACTCCAGTCACTGTCTTCACAGCATCTTTGGCAATGCACAAGGATTAGACAGAAAAGAAATGCTGATGGCTGTACTAAATATGATGTAACTGATACAAATGAGAACAATCAGCTTCCTTCAGACCAGCATTTGTGAGAAATTCAACTGCACGGCTTGTCTTAGAGAAAGGTAGGAGAAAACTGGGAGACTGTTTCTCTGACAATAAGAATCTAAATCTTGGACTGTCAGACTTGTTCTTTAATAGATGCTGCATTCAACACATTTCTGTCCATATGAAAGAGGTAGAGTAGACAGACCAGCTTGCGTAGGGCAGAGGGCCTCTGATGCCTTCCCTGAACTCTTTAAAGAATTGAAAGAATGCTGTGTATGTGAAGTTGGCAGTAGTGCAGCTGGTTTGGGTAAATATAAGGGGAGCAGGGGAACCCAGGGAAGAAAAGTAAGCAGAATTGCCTAGATGAGCGATCTAAGGTTCTGAAAGGAGTGACCATAGAGCTGTACAGCTAAAGAAACTGCGTGCTTTGGAAATGGCTTGGGGGCGGGGGGGGAAGTCAGCTATAAAGCTATGTGCTGCCCAGCAAAAGGCATGAAAAATCCTGAGTGTGTCATTTTGAAGGGAAAGCATTAGAATGCACTGGAGATATGACTTTGTGAACATACAGAATAGCCTCTTTTTAATGCCTTGCTAGTAAAAATGCTAGTGCTCTGGTTCAGTAAACTGAAAAAGACAACTTTTTATTTTTCCTTATATGCAGAAAATGAGAAAGTAGCTGCCCCAGGGGAAACCAGTGCCTTCCTAGCTCTGCTTGCTGCAAGCAAAGCTTAGTTGGTTAATTGGGCTTCCGAGGATGCGAAGCACACCAGCGGGAAATTTCACGATGACAATCACGTTGCAGGAACACAGCCAGCCTTGCAACATCTGTCTTTTCCCAAATTTTGCCGAAGCCAATTAAATTCCCTCATAACCACCTGGTCCCAATCTGACCACACACTGACTCAGTAAACGCAAGCTGAGCTCTCTGTACCGGGGCAAGGCAGCCTCCACTTCCACCTCTCTTGCACAACTTGTGCACAGCAGCCTCAGTCTTGCTCCCATGGGCTTCCTTCACCAAAATGCCATTGCCTTCAGGGTAAGGCCAAAGCCACCCTCAAAATATCTTCAGTGTTCCTTTGTGTTTTTATATGTGATCCAGCTAACCTAATGTACACAGCCAAAAATCCCTGCTTCCTCCTGCATTGCAGTTATGGTTGTCATACCGATGTCAGCGTCCCCAGGTAAATGCTAGGCTTTAAGTGCTTTCTCAGTGCCCAGAGCCTGCAATGCCTTATTTTTCAAAGCAGTCCCCGGCATATGAACCCTCCTACTCCCAAGAGCAAGGGCTGGAGTGACTGACCAATCCCAGCCCGAACAATACATTTCACTTCAGGTTGATTCCTAAGACATCTTTGCAGACTTCTGCTGGTTAAGGTCACTTGCCCTTTGGCTTACTGTCTTTTAAAAGGCATGTAAAAATCATTTGTAGAGGCGTTGCCTGTCATTTTTTTTCCCTAGCAGACAGAGTTTGCAGAAGGCAAAATAATATAGTATCATGGTTCTATTGTCTTTCTGCTTCTGTGTATCAATCAATTTAGATCACACGGTAAAGAAAGTTTTATAGTACAGTAATTTTCATGAAAGTCATAGTCATACATTGATGAGGCTGTTGACAGAAATGTAAGTGAATTATAGCCTGGCAAGGGATGAAGCTATTAAAGGCAAAATGTCCTCCAAGTCATCCCTAAAGATCAGCAGGTTTTATACCCAACAGCTTTTCTTTACTTAATGGTGTTTCAGTGGGAATTGCAGGAGCCCCGTGTGTCTTATGGTACTCTTATCTCACATTTGAAGTGCTGTGCCTGGTCAGTACAGGGCTAGGGAATGAAGGAAGGAAAGAAAAGGAACATGAGAAACAACATTGTTTTGAAATTAGGAATTGAAGCAGTTTTGTTCCTCTATATAATCCAGCCTAAAATCTTTATATACCCCAAGCTGAGTAATTACTACTAAAACATTTATCTGATAGGAATTTATCATCACTGCCAAACAAAAACTGTACTAGCAGGATTTGTGGTTACAGGGGGGAAATATAAATTACTGTACATTTTTTTTTATTCTATACAAGCACATTTTATTTTATTTTTTCATCTGTAGTTCATAATTTCATCAGTGATCAATATATTTTCATGCTTTCTCTGTATGACAAGAATTATTTTTCACTTAGAGACAGATCTACCTTGGTAACCTCCTATATGAACTCATCAACATCTTTATAATCTGCCATCTCTTACCAGAATGCAGAAATGCCCTGTTAAGTTAATGTTTGAGTTTAGTTCTGTTTCAGAGCCAAGTCTGCAGGGAAAATAATCTCTGTCTTACTAAATCATGATCAGTCTTGTTTATTGAACTCTGAGAGGTGCTGAAAGACCTCAGAAAAATGATAAGCTCATATAAAAATAATGTTATTTGTAAATATGCTTGTTATTTATTGCATTTTCCCAAATAAATATATTTCACAGAAAGCATAAAGGATGATTCAGTGTCCTACAAAGCAGATACTCTAAATACAAGCACAATGAATAGTCGATGATGCATATCAGAGCACAAAAGGGAAGGTTTAAACAGGCCCATATGGCTGCTCATGGTCCAAACATTATTTTGTTTATATACTTTATATATCTGTGTACACATATAACAGTTTATATGTCTGTGTATACATATATGTATCAATTATACATACATTATATATATACGCATATATGTGTGTATAATTAACATGCCCATGACCTACTTGAGATTTTCTGAGGCATGGTTTCATTTTGGAAGAGATGACCTGCATATATTTACAGTTTTCCAAACAATATGGATGAACTCTTATGTTTTCAGACCTGTATATATCATCGAAATAATCATGAGGATTTTAATAATGTATTTTAATGGGGTTTTTTTCTAGCTTAAATGCAGCAGTATTTGCATGAGTCAGAAGAGAAAACACTACAACAATCTTTTTGGTTGTTCCTCTGGGCTGGAAAAGAATGATTTGCTGAAGAAGACAGTGTCTTTGAAGCGGATTCTTTCAAGCCGTGGTTTAGACATGAAAGCAAAGTAAGTGGCTTCCTTTTGTGTAAATTCATTATTTGTCCCTTTAATCTTGGCCTGGGGTGCCTCTCTTTCTGTGGCGTAACTGCTTCTGAATGAAGATCCTCAGCTTCTGCTGCTGCTCGCCAGACGTCTCCTTGTTCACCAGGAGCGTGGTTTGGATTGTCTCTGTGCAATGTATTTCCTATGAAAAAGAGCAGCTCTTTTCCACAGGCAACTAATTATTCTCGTGACAACATAAACCTGCTGTTCCAGAGCTGGAGGTTTTGTCCTCCGCTTTTAACCTTATGCCGTCCTGAAGATTTTGGGATCTATAGTGATGCAGTTTCTTATTCAAACAGAATTTTTTTTCTCTCATATTACTGTGCCTTTTTCTTACAATTCATTTTTGATCAAAGTGACACAAGCTTTCTGAGCAACAGAACAGGGAAACAGGGAATTGTGCTACCAATGGAGAAAGTAGTAGGCAAGTAAACGGATCTTTCCGTCTTACACTGCACTACACAGGATTAGCTTTGAGCCCTCAAGGAGCAAGAGCAGCTCTGGGAAAAGCCGTGACGCTTTTGCCATCGTGATAAAAGAGAGCTTCAGGCTGAGCTTGCAGAGCTGCACTGCCTGGGACAGAAACAACTGTGCCTGCTGAAACCACTCCTCAACAACCAGCAAGTTCAGCCAACTTCTTGGGGTTGTTCTTTTGTTCTTGTGCATTTTTTTTTTATTATCAGAAAAGGCAACAGTATAACAGAAGGGTATTGTAGCACTGTGTAATGACATGTCCATGGTATCACTAGTTGGCTCAGTGTGACTACAAATTTTGCCCAACATGTGAACGATACGGTCATTAAGGAGCTTTCTAACCATTTTGAATTAGTCCTGGTATCTTGTAAAACTGCTGACAATAAAATGCTTTCAGGACAAAAGTTCACCGATAATACACAGCATATCCACATGGACATCTACCTACTCTGCTGGGTTCTCATTTACAAGGGTGGCAGGAAGAACATTTTCCTCTGCTGTGCTCCAGGTGCTGTTTCCATTGTTTTCATCAAAGCTATGATATTACTGTTTTCTAGTATATTGTGGGTGATATTTCTTCTAATCCCCGCGGTTCACTGCCGATGTTACAAACAGTGTATTTCATACTTCCAGAAATGACTGTCATCGTGATGTGAAAGTTCAGACACAAACCATACACAGCAGGCTGTGGCTGTAATCCTACCTACACGTGACTCTCTGCTTTCTCAGTGAGGAGCACCGAGCCCGTGGCATTCATAAGGAACAGTGCAGATCTAAAGCAGGCATTAGGCTCCATCCTGCCAAAGCCATTTTTTTTTACCGGTCTTTTGCTGACTTTCATCATGATTCAGTACAGCAATAGGAAAGCAAAGGAAAGCACTTTAGCTCTCTTACACCCTCACTTTGGACCTTTTCTTGGAGGTGCTTCAAGAGGTCCTTCAAGAGGTGCTCAGGCTAAAGGCACTCAGCAACTCTGCCAGTAGGCCTGGATGTGACAAAAAAGACTAAAGAAGTGAGAAGGAAATAGCAGCTTCAGCTTTGAGAGTTTGGAGTTTCTTAGGTATACTTTTATTTTTCACTTTCTTCAAGCCTGTTAATTTCTGCAGTATATCACAAATTATAATTTTAATTCCAAAATTAAATCTGATCTTTTGGAATTAGTGCCAGAATATATATGCTCTCCTTTTTCCTGTGAGCAACCAATCTCTTGTATTGCCCTACTAATAAGATCATATCTATTTGCTTATTATTATTCCTCAGTTCAAGATGGGAAGAAGTAGACTTTGAAAACCTGGTTCTTTCACAATCTTTCAGTGATTTAGCAATAGGTAAGTTATTTATCTTCATTTCCTGATCAGTATCATCTTATCTCTGAGGACAGAAAACTAGCTAAATCCCCAATATATTCTAAAAGGTCATAGTTGACTTCCGGGTCCATAATAAATGAATGCCAAAGTTGTCAAGATACCTTCCAAACTGAGATCAGCATCAGCGGTTTTTGTTTTGTTTTTTATTTTGATGGTCATTATTTTATTCACCTTCCACAGAGACCATGAGTTGCTGGCATAATGGTTCCAATGTGTGTCATATTGCAGAGGTTACATAGTTTCCTTGTGTCGAATTTCAGATTGATATACTGGGTAACATAATAGGCCACTGGCTGTTGTCAGTGCAGATACTATGGCCACATGTGATATTGGGTGTGAGAGAACTAAGCAGAAAGTATTTTCTTCCAAGAAAAATATATGGATTTAGGACCAAAAACTGTTAAAAACCCAAAATGCGCAGCTTTGGCATCTGAACTGTTGCATTGGGTCACCAGCAACCCTCACAAAGGGGATTTCTTCCACCACGTCATTAAAATTCGGCCAACTCATCTAACTGATCTCTTGTGATATACGATATGCACTTAAGTCATGAGCTTAGAGCAGCTTAAATTAGAGTGAGTAAACCCTTGGAGTGAGAGAGGTACATTAACAACCAGCGTCTACTTTTCAGTGGGATCTTAAAATCCAAAACAGGGGTGGTTTCACTGCCTGCTCAGTCCTGCTCACCATACTTCTTTTACAACAATTTCCCTCTTATTTACATCATTTATGTGAGGTTAGAGAAAAGTGATGACATCTCTTCACTGCTTTTTGTTTCTCAAAGGTATTTCTACTTTTCCTAGAATTAAATAACACTTCTGCCCCTCTGTTTCTAATACCAATTTGTTTAGGATCGCTCTAAAAGTCCTTCAACATGCCCTTTACTGTGCCACAATTTCTGTTGCATTCAATCAGGAAGGCATTCCTCTTTGCATGATTACTACGGGCAGTCTGCCATTTTCCAGCAATATTTTTCAGGATTTCATGACCTTTCCCAATGAAGTAAAAATAGAACCAAAATTACTATCTCCAGATCAAATAACTTTTAACACATCTAGGCAACATTTCTGTCCGGTCTCTGTCCTGTCTACAGCTATTACTGTGTACAGCCTAAAATTCTTGCTTTTTTAAAAGAAATTGGTACTCCCAAAAATCTATCGTAAAAATGAATTTATGAGTTCAATTGCTGTAGAGGATCTCCTTCAATAACACAAAGAAGAATTTGCAGCAGAAGGTACAGTGTTAGAAGTCCTAAACTTGCTAGAAGCTCCATAAAAAGCCACACAAATGGCATAAGTAAAAGAAACTAAGATACCATGTATCAATGTTTTTTCTCACTGCAGGTCTCACAGTCTCACTGTCTGCTCCAGTTTGCCTCATAGACTACTTCTGGGTTAGGGCTATTCTACTCAGTCCTCTCGCCCCCCAGAAAAAAAAAAAAAAAAACAAAAAAAAAAAACCACTAAATTCCATTGTATTAAAAAGAAAGGGCATGAGTTTTAGTGTAGCTATTCTGAATTTCTTTGTACTGGATCGTAATTTGTTCCAATATCATGGAACAGAAAAAAAAAAAAAATTAAATGAGAATATAATAATTTCCCAGCAAGGACAGTCACAGTTAATGCTAGAGTACAAGTCAACTCATTATTTCTTTATTACAGGCAACATGGGACCACGGTGTCATCAGAGATCTATCTGTCTTCTTCACTGAAGTTACACATCAGCACTACTTAAATACCATTTTTGGGATTGCTATTAGTTTTAATGTGCATTTAATATGATCACTGACTTTGGACTGAGACAGCAATTTCAATTTCTTATAAGGCTCTGAGAGCTTTAATCAGGTTAATTTTCCTTGTTATTAAAACAAATCAATTAATTCTAAAGGAAAGAAAAAATCCCTCCTCACTTACACTAGGAGACTGTGATTCCAGTAATGCTTTGTACCAAAATACCTTTTCAATATTTCTAATCGTTAGGAATCTGACTGTTGCATAATGTATGTTTTATACAGGACAGACAAATTTTGCTTATTTAATTATCTTAGTTGGATTACTGACAGAGTAGAAATTAGAGACAAATCAAGGATATCTAAAAGGAACCAGGCAAAGCCAAGGGATAAGGTGTAGCTTTCATCGTGTACTTCAGAGGGACACCGTTCAGAGTAGCAAGACGAGCAGTTGCCTCCCAAAATGCAAAAATGTCCAGCAAACAACAAATTAGGTGTGAACTCAAAATTTTATGTAACTCTCCATCCAAGGAGTAATGAGTCTGTGTGAAGTTTTTCTCTCTCAGCTCAGATTGGAAAGGTAGCTGTTTCTTTCTATCTTATGTCAATAAGGGAAAACCTAGATCTCTGTGAACAACTCAAGGTTCTTTGGTATAAAAGAAAGAAAATTACTGAAAACTCCATAATAGAAAGAAAATCTGAGAAGCTAGGAGACACAATAAAATGGAGCAAGGAGCCTTCCAGGGCTGCGGAGAGGAACACGTGAAGTCCATGTAGGACACTCAATTGTGCCTATGAGAACACACTGGAGGAAAAACCAGTTTGCAAATTCCCCTTGTCCTTGAGATGAGATCAATCTGGGCTAAAGAGAAGAAAAGCGGCAAAGGGTCTGTCCTTTGTGCAGTGACTGAAGGGCTATAAAGCATCCAGCTAAATATATGGGAAATGTTTGAGACAGCATGATTTTAGAACAGTAATTTATTGGTTCTTTGAAACTTGCCTTGGATGTAGCAACAAACTAAAATTAAAAGATTGATGTGAACATATACATTTATGGAGGGATTTTAATTTATGGTTATTTTAAAGTCATCAACAGAACATACAGCTTCTACTTGTCACAGGCAAGCACTGTTTCCTGTTAAAATTTTACTTAGTATGGTACATTTCACTAATTTGGGTGCTGAATTGTTATCATCTTTCTCATGTGTAAGAATTGGCATTAAGACCATTACTAAGGGGAGTTTTATTGGAGAGCATTAGAGATGAGGATGTGGCTGAACATGGAACCTTGTAGGAAAAATTGTCCTGCAACCTCCGTGAATGCATATAGTCTGGGATAGATCATCCTGACTGTGCTTGCTGAATTCAAGAGCTGCAAAAACACAAGTTTTGCAGTTTACCTCCTTGCTAATCAATCCAATTGCGATGGAGACTGAGTGGTATCCTGATCCTCAAGAAACATCTGTAAAACAACTTATGAAGACAAACTTGTAATTTCAAATTCATGACTCTTTTGGACACCGAAACTATGAAGTCAAAAGTAATACAGTTTTCGTGCGACATTATATTATCACTTGTTCCTGCCTGTGTCCATAGCAGGCTACATGCTACTTGATTCTCTCTCACCCTGGAGAAATAACGACCTTTATCATCTCACCCTTTCCTATTCCCACTCCTTCACCTCCTGATGCCGCCTCTGCTCCACAGAAACCAGATAACTCTGGTCTAAGTGATGCATATCTAAATAAACCTGAATTATTTGAATAAATTGAAAGATATATTTATATATACATACACCTCTATAGAGGTATGAATACTAGGCTATAGTCTATATTATATGACCTAAATTAATATTGATAATAATTTGACTGCACTCACTGTGCTATTGATTGATTAGGTATTAGATCATCTTAAATGAGTTCACCTTAGCTTTTTTTATTCCACACTAAACTATACTGACAGAGTAGATGTCTCATTCCGGCATGTAATGTCATTACATCTGTTAATTACTGAATATGCACACTCCTACTGATTAAATGTATATTTTAAATAGACAGCAATATTATTCTTCTCACTTTTTCTGAAACTACAAAGTTTTTATGAAGAAAATTAAACTGGAGGAATCCAGTCTCTCTTCCTTAACAGAACACTTAAGATAGCTTGTAAATTTCCTTTGTATTTTTAAGTGTGAACAGAAACATTTGTACCTTATTTGATATAATTTGTATTAGCCATTGGTCTATACACACCTAGCAGTAAGAATTTCTAAGCTTAAAACAGAGCATATGAAGTAAAATGCTAAAAGAAGTTACTTCAAAAGTAACAAAAATTATGGTAATCATGTTTGGGTTGAGTAGCATGAGAGGTAGTTAAGATTATTTTGTGAAACAGAGAAGGTTATCTGATGTGTTTTCCCAGTTATGGCACAGATTTTGCCCAGTTCATAGAGGTACATTAGGAGAGGTAGCAAGAGGTGCTACAGCATCCAATACGCTCACTCTTTGTGTTATCCCACAAGCGGTCTGGAGATGGCATGGCTGTACATGGAGCATAACAATATCCAAAACCTCTGCTGAAGTGCTGCAGTCTTTCATAGAATCATAGAATCACAGAATGGTCTGGGTTGGAAGGGACCCCAAGGATCACAGAGTTCCAACCCCCCTGCCACAGGCAGGGACACCAACCTCCAGGCCTGGACCTACACAAGGTTGCCCAGGGCCCCGTCCAACCTGGCCTTGAACACCTCCAGGCATGGGGCATCCACCACCTCTCTGGGCAGCCTGTTCCAGCACCTCACCACTCTCTCCATAAAGAACTTCCCCCTAATATCTAATTTAAATCTTCCTTCCTGTAGCTTCAATCCATTCCCCCTTGTCCTGTCATTTTCTACCCTTTTAAAAAGTTGATTCCCCTCCTGTTTGTACGCTCCCTTCAGGGACTGGAAGGCTGCAATGAGGTCCCCCCGCAGCCTTCTCTTCTCTAGGCTTTCGCCATGTCTCATGCAGTACTGAAAGTGCTAACGAAGAATGCAAACTGGTCTTGTCCAGTAAGGTCTAGAGCAAGTCGTGTTGTGCTAGGAAAGGGTCCTTAAAACACAGCTTTGGGCTCACATCTGAGAATTTTGCAATAAAAGTAAGAACGCTGCACAGCACTGAGAGATTACCAAAGCAAATTGCTGAGGACAATGGGACAGGTTTTGTATTATTTTCTTCAAAAAGAAAGGAAGGAAATGGGTCTTTATTATTCCAAGTTTTGTTTTTAGCAAATGGATTGCTAAATGTGGATTTTTAGGCAATAACTCATGTCATTTGTGGTAAATAATACTTCTGTTTTTTCATAATCTCCCTTCAAATGAAAGGAAACATTCTGAACAGATTGCACCAGCACATGAGGGTAGGAAGGTAGAATGTACTTAGTTAACAGTCTTAATTTGGTTGATTTCATTTAATAGCAAAACACATAAACTATTTCATCCATGAAGGGTGGTTGTTATTTTTCCATCAATTAGATGAAGTATCCAGCTAATGCATGTGTCATCATTAAGCTGTTTCTCTTGCAATTAAGGTAATAGTGGTCCTTCATGGATAAGACATTTTCCAGTATTTGGTCAATAGAAACAACACTTAAAAATTCTTATACCTCTGTGTGAAATGACAAAATATTTGCAGCCAGTTTCAATTGCAGCTTACAGGAGAAAAAAGTATCACTAAGCGCAAATGCTCAAAACTGAAAAACTTTTTTTTAAAACTTGTGATGACCTCTCTCAGTATGAAACATCAATCCTTGCTACTACAGACATGATATGATCCTTTTGCACTATCACATGAAAAACACTCAGAATGTAATGACTGCTGAAAATATTTATAGTATTTTAATGTCAGAATAACAAATACTGATACAGACTAAAACAGTTGCCAAGCTTGCTACCAACGTGTCATTATTGATGTCTATCTCTAATGAATAGCAATGACATGGTGAATCTGCTGCTTAGCATTCGGTAGCAAATTTATAACAGAAAGCTCCAATTTTTTATTTACTTTACAATGTATTTGATTTTTATACACAATCAGATTTACAAAGTTAAAACAGATATAGCTATGTTTAACAATTTAATTATTTCTAGGTATCTATTAACATCAACTGAGGAAGGAAAGAAGGAAAGTCAAAAATTGCTAGTTTTGCAGATATAAAGCTTGTGGAAAAGCTTTATCTTTAAAAAGGGAGGGGGAAGTACTTCAAAGAATTTTTTTTAGGGGGAGAAGACAGTTTATTCCAATTTCTGCCTGATAACATCTACATGAACGTGGGCATCAGCAAAGACTGTTTTTATCTGGAGATTTAGATTAATTTTCTCCCCCTCAGTGCCTCTGAGGCAAGCAGGGATGTTAAAACAGGGATGTTAAACCTGACTTACCATTCAGAATTGCTGTGTTGATCTTTGCTGTTTATGAAATAGTTTCAGATTCACAGCCAAGAAGTCCTTTATCAGTTTGTAATTATTACTGCTATTACCAACATGAAATGCCATGTTGGGAAAAAAAGTGTTTAAGTGTTTTGGGGATTTAGCAAAACTCTTGAAAATAAAGCTCGCTATAAAGTTAAGGGGGAAAAAAAAAATAAATATAATCACTGCTTTGGCTTTATGCTGTTTCTCTGCAGGTGCACAATGGATGAAGACAGTCGGTTACAGGAGGTTAATAGTCCCCTCAAGGTGACTGTCAGGAGAAGCAGAGGACAAAGGCTGACACCAGCTGAGGATTTACAAGAACAGCGGAATAAAGTACCTCTATTAAGCAAGAAGGATAAACTGTTTGAGGGAGAGAAGATGAAATGAGTGCATCTGGGACCAAATTCTAAAACCAAGTTATGGTATAGCAAGGTATTCTGGACCATAAGTTATAGTACAGCAAAGACAGATGGTAGGGAAGCTCCAAGACAGGACAATAGGATTTGTGGCTAGGCCCTGAGGCTATAAATCCTACAATAAGTAGATATACCAAGTTGGCTGAAGGTAAGCGTAAAGTGCGGGATGACATATTTGGCATTATTGAGCATTAGATGCTCTGCAAGAAGTATAGGCTGCAAAAGGAAAGACTGATTGTCATCATAGACCTGATAAAGGAGTGGAGAATAAATGTGGAAAAATATTAGAGGGGTTTTCGAACCATATTGCTCATGAAGTATGTCCTGGAAGATCAGATATGGTGGCTATGAAAAGAGGAGAGGATTTTATTGTTAACTTTTCTTTAATACAGGATGTGAACGTTTGGTTGAGAATGTGAGAAGAGACTGACAAATTCAAGATTATTATAACTCAAACTGGTAAAAGAATATGGGATATGGAAAAGGCAACGTAGCACCAGTCCTCTCGGTGCATTGTGTGCACTGCTGGGGGTATCACAAGAATTCGACACCAAAGAGCAAGGAGCCCTGTTGTGAAGCTGCATCCTGCAGAAAGCACGTTAGCGGGTCTCTCTAAAACACTGAGGAAGAGGATTGTCAGACTAAACTTTCTGATACGTGTGTCTGTCAATCTTTAGTTATTCTTGCTTCTCCTGAGATCTCAACTGACAGAGGGAATAATGGTAATAATATTTTACTTATGTTTAAAAGTACTGTTCCGTTGTTTGATAGTATTCCAGTAAATTTCATTCTGGCATTACAATGAAAGAAGCAACTTACCAGCATCAGCTATTACCATCAAGCCGTAATGAGAGGCAGCATGATTTTCCTATAATACTAAAAGCAATGATTGCAATATCTCAAATATATGAGTAATGTTGATGACTGTTTATTATTTCTGTGCTTATATTTAACAAAAAAAAATGACAAGTTTTTACTGGGTTCTTTAATTTTGCAGACTGAGGTATTGATCTTATGTCCCGTCTGTCTGATTAAATCCCTGAGGCAGTATAAAGCACTCATTGCCAGTGCAGCTGTATTGATGTATAAGGTTTAACATAAATATATAATCCCACAAGTCTAGAGGCTTTCTGTTGGAGTACAACATCTCTGTCCTACTGCTTGCTATTTCCACTTCTCATAGGATGGTAAAAATCAATGTAAAAATGAGCTTTGGGGGTAAGATAGAATCTTGATGATCTTCAAAGTCTCAGATATTGGCCTAAATAGAGGGCAGAGCCCCAAACAGAGATAGTATAAAGTTGGTACTGGGACTTAGCTCAGAGAGTACTCAGATTTAGATGATGCTTCATAGATTTGTCATCCTCACTCATTTATAATTTTTCTGAGTTGAGATCAGAAAGGAATTTCTCCCATATCTGACAGACAAGAATGCATCTACCAGATTTAATGCTATAAAGTAAAATAACAACTTTAAAGGGGTAATTTTATGACTATTCACATTTAAATTATGTCACTTAATGATTTTCAGTTGATCGTTATTTACCTACTTTGAACAAATCATGATCAATAATAAAAATGGTAACTTGTAGTCATTTCTCCTGAATGGTCATATAGCCCTTGCTTGTTTTGTGTAGTCACAACAGGGTTTTTTTCTTCAGATCAAAATATAACACTCTGTCATCTACCAGAGGGCATTACCTGGCAGCATATCTCTTTTATATACTTTCAAATTTCAGGTCACTTAAGGATAATGATTTTTGTTGAACTTAATGTCTGATTTTTGCAGGTTTTTTTCTTTTAAATAAATTTTTATTTTCATTAAGATAATCCTTCCATCAGCGGAAAAAATATGAGGCCTCAAAGAGAGACAGGCAGTATATGTCTTATTGCAGTGTAGCTTTTCTTGGGTGGGAAACTTATTAGATTTCATAAATCATTTAACTCATTTGAAACCAATTTTTCAAAGTAGAACTGATAAGCTAGGAGAAGCTTAAACTGCAAGTTTTTTTCACAGCCATTTCCTTCTAATGCAATTATTTCCTGATTCATCACCCCTAAGAAAATTAATGCAGGAAGAAAGAAAAATAGGATTAAGCATAAAGATTTATTTCTAATAATTTTTACTTTTCAAATCATTGTTGGATTACAATATCTTTTACTATTACCTCTAAATTATTTAAAGTAAGCTAAGCAATCTAAACTCTTCTCACTGAATTATTTAGGGCATAAATGTTTCCTGATGAATGCTTTTGTGGTCAAATAATGTATCTCAGGCTAAGTGAATAAAATTAATTTTAGTGTAATAATACAAAGACAAGAGCTAGGAAAAGTAGCTGAAGTATCTTTCATTATGTATTTACCCATGAAAATTGGAAAACGCAGCTCAGTAAAATTCATTTCTTACTTTCATTAAAAAAAAAACCAAACTCCCAAGAATTTTTTGTTACTTTTTTCATGTTACACTGAAGTAAAAAGCAGTTTTCTTCCAAAACATGTTTATTTACAGCAGAATTAACTTCTCTTGTTCCAAGACCTATCAGGTTCATTTCATTCATAATTATGAGTACTCAGGTGTGGCAAATTAACTGACAGAGTGACCATCTTGGAGGGCTTCAAAACATGTTACATTCTTATTTTAAAAGAGGCCTGTCCTGCTTTCAGCTGGGATGGAACTAATTTTCTTCCCAGTAGCTACTGTGTTTTGGATTTAGTATGGGATTTGGTGTGTGAAGAATGTTGATAATACACTGGTGTTGTTAGTTGCTGCTAAGACATCAAGGACATCTTCCAGATTCACAGGTTTTGCTAACGTGTGGGTGAAAAAAACTTGGGAGGGGCAGAGCCAGTACAGTAGACCCAAACCGTTCTGTAGGTCACTGTATACTGAAACATCATATTTGTCTAGCCAGTTAGAGTGATATATATAATCTCCAGGGCAACAGTCAGAGAAATGATACCTTTATTTCTCAGACAGTAGGAGCTTTTGACACAGGAGGGCCTGTGTTTATCCATGAAGTTTCAGGTATGCAAGATTTCAGATGGTCCTGATATAGAAGGAGTTCCCTGCAGAATTTCAGTTTATTCTTTCAGTGCTTCTTCATGAAAGTACCCAGTATCTAGAGCCCATGAAAAAAAGGAAATGAAAAATTAAATTGTTAGAAAAATACAGAAAATTTATAGAAAAAACAGAGAATAAGTTTCATCGTGTCGTGTCATAGGATGGGAATCTGGTAAAGCCACGTGACCTGATGGATGTAGCATGTCAGTATGGGGGATTTGTAACATGCTGGAAATCATGCTGCAAGCTGCAGGACTGAACTCCAAACCTTGCTCTCATATATGTTAATATGCTGAGCTGTCAGCCAGAGAAATCTACTTGGATTCTTACCTCTGTAGCAACAAGGGCCGGAAACCAGAGGAGCAGAGCTAGATGTATTTACAGATAGAAAATTCCCTGTACAACGATGCAGCTGGATGAGTCTTATTTGTCATATCAGAGATCACTGCTAACTCCGTGGAAGTAATGATGCAATACCGGTGTAAATCAGAACAGAGCTGCATCCCTTGTCTGTTTTCAGACTGACTTAAAAGTTGTATTACTAGCTGCCTAATACATCTCTTATACCAGAAAGTGTCATATCCCTGAACTGGCTCCTGGGTTTACATTAGTAATGTCATTCTGTCACCTTCAGTGCTTCTAGGATGGTTGGAGTGAGCTAAGACAGACCCAAAACCCTGGCAAAGATGGTCAACCATGCAATAAAAACATCTTCACATCTTCTCGCCAAAAAAAAAAAAAAAAAAAAAAAAAGTTTTGTTTTTAAAAAAGTTTTGGTTTTGTGCAGGCTGCTACTAGGAAAATATAGCTGGAGAGAAAAAAACCTAGTAATTCAGTTGATGACAGTGGAAAAAAGAATTTTTCTACTATTGGAAATTTGTTATAGGTTTCTTGAAAAATATATAGTGCCTGAAGAATTCTCTATTTGTGAGCATTGCTTGTCCTATGTTATATTTTATTATCTTCTAGTCTGCCATAAAAACCCTCTGGAAAAGATTCTACAAAACATGACCTTTTGCTTTCATCAGTTCTCCTTCTAAAAAACAAACAAACAAAACCCCAAAAAACTAAGGAGGTTTTGCTTCATCTTTGTAGGTGTTAAGCGCCTCTGTCAGAAGGGTAGTGCCTAGGTTAGGACAGTCTCTCTAGGTTTCTTACATGGACCCTGGAGATAAATCAGGAAAGAAACTGGATTTAGTGTATTGGCCTCACTCTGAAGAGAAGTCATTTCCTGATGACCTGAGAGGTGGGAAAACCAGCTTTAAACCCTATTCCACATCCATGAAAAACTTTTTCAGTGAAACTGCTTAATATACTTCGAGTTATAGTAATTTGATCACAGAGTGCTTCAGCAGAAGAATGGTGATATGGACTATCCTATCGAGCAAAATGTCTTTTCAGGGATGAAGACTGTGGAATTACAGTATCACAAACACACTGGCATTTTCTTCAATAGTAATTTCCGTCAAGGGCGACTTTGGTTATGCCATCTTAAGCATAGTATTCACTACTGTGAATGTGCTTACTCCCTAGATCCGTAGCATATTAACTAATAAAAGTACACTTTCATGCATCAGAAATGATCACATTCTAAGCATCAGTGTTCTGCTTTATGATACATTTCATTTCCTATCATACCAGCCTGGACTGCAATATTAGCCAGAAATGGAGGTTACATGGTTGTATTACATAAAAAGGAACTGTATTTTCTTTCTTTTCTTGTCCGTGCAGTAATAAGTTAAGTACATCTGCAATTCACTTTTATAGCTGGGGTGCTGCTAAGCATTGTGGATGGCTTCGGTAAAAAATTTAATCTCTCTCATGTTATGCAGAAGATCCAGACACTCCCTCTGAGCCTCACAGTAGAAGCTGGATGTTACAAGCACATTCAAGCCTGCACATTCAATAGCTCATCGAATATGCGTAGGTCCTTTAGATTCCAATGTTCAAAAAGATAAGTTAGCCCAACTTGTTCAACTCTTCAACACCAGCAGCGCTAGATATAGCAAGTGGAATGGAGGTGGAGAAAAGGTAGTTTTATCTTGATTCAGGTGAGGGAAATAAGGTATCTGGAAACACAAGTGTTATCGGAAGGGGCTTTTTTGCAGGCCATGCTTCGTGCAGCTGTAGCTATCCTACTTTATATCACAGTTGTGCTCTGCCCAAAATGCTGAAAGGAAATCTGAGATTCCCATCACATACAAATTAAGCAAGGTTTTACGGGGAAAAGGGAAGGGAAATATGGTGCCCCACACGAGTAAGCAGCCTCTAGTAAAACCAACTACACTTACCCAAACTCCAACCAGCACAGCTTTACAAGGAATGAGGCAAAGAACAAGAAGTGACGTGGCTTAGCATTTGCTAAAGCAGTCTGGGCAGGATGAAATGTCTATCATGGAAGCCTTTTCTAACCAGTACTAATTTCAACAAGCTGCTAAACACCTGTTTTGCTTGTGCCAGTACAGACAGGAGGAAGATGTGCGATGTCAGTGTAAGCAGAAGGCGGTGGTCCACTAAGTATCCTGTCAAAAAGTACCCTGTGGCAGTGCATGACTGCTAATGCACTTCCAAACTGGAAGATAGCGAGTGCGGAGAGCCCACAGTCCATCCAGACTGACCACTGACTAATACTCCCCTGCTTGTGTTGGGGAAACCCACCAAAAATGACAGAGGTATATACCGTGCTGGAGTTGTCTGGGCATAGAGCAGTGGCCCTCCTGGGGAAAACAGATGCCCTAAAAGACCAGGCTAGCCATCAAACCACAACAGTTACTGAGCTGAAAAAGCAGAAATCTCATCCACAATGACTTTCTATACAATTTATAACACTCTCTGGTGTTCTCACTTGATCATTATAGGACCTACTGTGATATGGAGGATCATAAAAACTCTTGAGTTTTAGTTATCAATAGCTACTATGTTATATGCTCATGTAACTTGGTCTAACAATGTTAATTTAGTACTGAACACAAAGCAGTACTAAAAGAGAAAACTAATTTGTGGGACTTTTAAGAAATGCTCCTGTTCCTCTGTTACCACTTAGAATTCAGGCCAGGATTTGGCCATAGCGACTTTTCAAGGCAGTGTTAAGTGGAATGGTCTTGGGCTAGTCCACATCACAAAATCTTTATTTCACTAATCTTGTAAACTGCAGCTACTCAATGATCTGAAGGTTAAGTTTCATTCTGCTGTAATCTAAAGGGCATGACTCAGGAGTTCGGAAGCAGAAACACATTCTACTGCTGATGAAAAGCACATAGAAAAAGGGAAGACTTCACATCCAAAGGGCTGATAATATGAAAAGTTTTGCAGACTACAAATCTCTCTACAAAGAATGTAGAAAAATGTATTTCAGGGTTCATGTTACGGTCAGTGACCTGTTTAAACGGCTCCAATGATCAAACCAGGAGAAATATACTACAAATGTTCTTTTATTGTCTGAATTGGATAAACACGTTAATTTTTTTAAAAATCATAATACAAACTGGTGGAGTACCATGAAATCAGTTTGTACGTGCGGAGACGGCAGTTTTAGCCCGCACAACTCCTGCAGCGCTGTAGGCCGTTCTCATTGCAAGCAGTACACTTGAGGGCTTTGAATGAGTCCGTAAAGCAGTTCCGAAACACAGACATCTTGCTCCCATGGCACGCTGAGCACGGCAGGAAACCAAAGCCCCCGCAAGAGGGGCACTCGTGAGGATGCTGGACTTTCTGCTCAAAGAAGAAAGTGAGAAAGACAAAAATGTTACCTCATCAACCACGGTAAGCTCTAGGACAATGAGGGCTCCCAGACAGCTGAGAATACACATTCTGGTTCCCATCTCGAGCAGTACCCACCGCCCCATCCCAAGGTGTACCACCATGGAAGACCAGTACGTCTGCCTTTTCCTTGGGTCAGATCCACGTGCAATGGTCAGAGAGGCTCGCTGCAGGTTCATCAGTCACGTTGTATCTTAGTAAGCTGTGTTTATACTTGCCAAAACAGCTAGTTAAAGGACAGCTTGCGTACGTTACTCTGATGTAGCTTTAGCACTAGATCAGTTCTAGGAGGTATTGCAATTGATTGAATCTAGACTCCAGGCACTTTGTGTTGGTGTTATATTTTCTGTGCTGTATGTTAAGATATTATGACTTTTAGAATT
>KL276354.1:38306-60966 GCA_000699545.1 Podiceps cristatus | reverse complement strand
GCTGAACACGTTGTTCCTATTACAGTTAGAGCTGATCATATCAAAAAGCAATTCATAGCTCCTGACAAGTAGTGCTTGAGGAAATAAGTCATGTATTCAAATTTA
The DNA here is from genome assembly GCA_000699545.1 of Podiceps cristatus. Classification (NCBI taxonomy): domain Eukaryota; kingdom Metazoa; phylum Chordata; class Aves; order Podicipediformes; family Podicipedidae; genus Podiceps; species Podiceps cristatus. The sequence continues at coordinate 60,861 of KL276354.1, read as the reverse complement.
AGAATGCTGAAGCTTTAAGGGTAAAAGAGAAAGATCATCAATATTCAACAGTTAATACCTGGAGAAAATGGCTACAAGCAAGGCTTGGGCTCCCTCAGTTGCCTTAATTCCTGAGTAAAACAATAATTTTACTCTGTTTTGTTTTGGATTAAAGACAATGGAGAACACATTTTTAACATCAAACACATTTTTAAGTTTCACTTGCTGAAAATGTGGCTAGTTTGTTTAATGGTTGTCTTAAAGTTCTATATCAGAGAAATGAAAAGTGCACCACGTTGGGTACTTACCACAGCAGAGATATGTGGCTTTAACATTGCACTGTTGAGTAAAGACTTTACAGATTTATTTACAAAGGAAGAACAGCAGTCTATAAAATATCTGCTATGCTTTCTTCTTTGAACAGACAACAGTTTGTGTAATCACTTTCTGCATCTCCAGTAATGAAGAAACATGACTGCCCCTTGCAATTGTAGCAAAATCATTTTTGCAATGAAAAAAAATGACAGGTAACAATGTGTTTGAAGCAGTGACTGTATTCAGTAAGCAGTTTTCATAGTCTGCTGTAGGCCGGGATTGTTCATCTTTTAAATGTACTTTCTGTCCCAAGACTAGGACACGCATTGGGCTAGGCAATAACATTATAGGATGCCACAAAGCAGGATCTGGGGATATTTCATTCCAAAGTAATGCAAAACATTAAAGAGGTGTATTGTCTATCCTTTCTAGTCAGACAACAAGAATACTGCATGCTTTAATCATAGGCATACATTTGTTTAATAGTTTCTGGTTAGCTATTCAGTATGGCTCAATAAGGCCAGTAGGTTCTTCTGCATTTTATACAGAAATACATACATTGAGTCACGAGGCAAGGAAAGGTCTGCTGAGTTAAGGAACAGACCAGATAAATGCAGAAGGTACCACCTGCACTGCAAAGGGAAGAGGCAGTTCATGATTTACCGGATCGTGTTGAATCTACCCCCTGAATAAAACAGCAGTGAGTACCCCTTGGGCTCAGCCTGACTGGAACTTTTGGAGGAGTTCAGGAAGGAAACAGGCTATAAGAAACCAACATGCGTCACAAAGAGTTAATTGTTTTGTGATAAACTCAAGGATGTATGGTATACAAAGAGTTACTGAAAGCATATTAGGAAAGCATATGCTGTATTTTGGCTAAATGAAGGAAAGAAAAACCTTGGGGCTAAATCAACTAGATGCAGCTTTCTTTTCCTCTTTCATCAGTGTCTTTTACAAACATTGTATCCTCATTATCCATTTTTAATGTTGATGTTACATACTTCTGAAGTTGATGTTTTATCTTAATTCGGTTAAGGGTGATTTCAAAATAATAAGGTAATTAATAGCAACACATTCATTTTCTAAGGACACAGCTTTCCATAGAACCCAGGCATTATGATGCCTCCCCAAAATGGTCTTTGCTGCAAGCTCTCTAAAGGAAAACAGAAAATGCCTTGAGCAGCCAACAGGACAAGACCAGCAGAGAAGCGATGACCAGTAGAGATCCTCGCTTACAGCAAAGCTGAGGGAGCAGACCCACACTTCAAGGGTCCTCGGGGAGTGTGCAGCAACGGCTCCCAGCGAAAGGCAAACTTGCCCCAGAGAACTTGAATGGACAAGGCAAACTAAGAGATGGAGAAAGGTGTGATAATCTGTAATTCAAAATTTGTGCAAATTTCTGTAATTGGAAACTTCTGGCATTCACCCGGATTTTCTAGATGTCCAGCTTTAGAATGCAGATGTGCATGTTCCCAGCACACTCGCTGCAGTACACAGCGAAGTTGGTGCAGCATCCACACAAGGTGCCTAGTCAGGGCCTCCAGGGAATGGTGAAGGTTAAATACCAAAGATGATGTCAAAACTTATGGGAAAAGGAAAATTACTTGCCTTTCCTGCTGTAAAAAAAAAAAAAAAAAAAAAAAAAAAAAAAAAAACAACAAGAGAAAATAGGATGGACATTTTGGTTTGATGCTATTGCCACTCACGTTTTTATCAAACTTAATGGGCTGTGAAACTATGGTATCATTCATTCAAAGAGAGAAAGAAAAAAAAAATAGGATCACCAGTTTATAACAGGAGGAAAGGAACTGATAAAAAAAATATTCCTTATTATAAATATTCAATGTACATTCCTTATGTTTATTTGCAGAAATACAGTTACCTCAATTTTGGTTAAGAGATCCTGCAGTTCCCCAGATTCATTCATTAGCAAAATTTTCTCAGCACCCTATTAGTAAGAAGAAGAAGAAAAAGGTCAGCCAGTTTAGCATGAAAAGACAGAGGTGATTAGAAGATGTGGTCTTGAAAATTTAAACAGACTGGGGGTAAATCTGACTCCCATTAAGTATTTTGTAATTAGGTCAAACATTAGGAAAGCCAGAAGGAGAGAAGAATCTAATTGCAGTTCTGATAGAAATGCCTGAGGTTCATTACCAGGTGTCATATTGTATTGCCTCTTTGTAAAAGGTGACACAGCTTGGAAATTCTGATTGTGCTCACTTTATACTTTATATCATACAGGCTATGCTTCCTGACAGAATAAAAAATACATCTAGTTACAGTGTCGAAAATTGCAATTATATAAATATACAACACATCAGAGAATGCAGCAAAATGAGAGGAGGAAATTGTATTTCAAATATTCTGGCAGCTGAGCATTGAATTAAGACATAATATGCCTAATGTATAACACAAGGAGAAAAAAGGTAATGAAAATACTGTAACAACATTAAAGTCAGACACAACACTGAATAATAATAATTTAGTCTGAGTACATTAGGCCTCTGAGGGGTTCTGTGATCTGAACCAAGGCAATACTGAAGTGGTTTTTCCTTTCTCCTTCTGAAATTCTGAATGCTAAGAGATTATTGCAGAGAAGATGAAAGTGTCAGAGATGACGTAAAACATTTTTTTCCTAATTAAAGGGCCTCATTTTAATGCTTACACTTCACTTATGTAACCAGATTCACTGAATACTAAATATTACCAAACACTTTTAATGAGTGGATCACAAGAAACCAACAAAAGGTATGAGGAAGCTGAGGCACAGGTGGAGGGAGCTGCACAGCCTTTACTCGCTGCTAAGGGCGATCAGCCACATCTAGACGGGGTGGTGGGTTCGTACCATCTTGCTGCCCCAGTTTGCTATTCCCTGCATGCCCAGACTGTTAAATTTCATCTTTAGGTTTCTTTCTGGTGTGAGCCGGGAGGTGCAGCGGGATGCAGAGGTGCTGGCACAGGGCTGAGGTGCAGCAGGATGCTGGCACACAGCTGGGACGTGCCATTCCTTTAAGCTGCCCACAGTTAAAGCTGTCCTTTAAGCTGCTGGGGCTCTCGGCCCCAGCTCCCCACCAGCACCACTCTCCCTGTAACTGGGAGGTACAGGAAAGGCTGCTGGGGAGCACAGGGAACACATATAGATCACTAATATACATGCTAGTGTCCAATCATTCATAGTACCTCGCTGGAGACTGCAGAGGCTACAAGTGTGTAGCCCAAAAGCTCGTGAAGGGCCACCAAAATGTTGCAGAGGATCTTGTATAACACCCTGCTAAGGCTAGTTTCCCTGTAGAAAGTCTTTTTGCTCTAGCTTTGTACAAAAAAAGAAGCACTTTTGACTGTGTTTGATAATTTTCATTTCTGTTAAAAATCAAAATGTTAATATTTTAGTGGAAGTGAGTACCACTTTTGCAGTGAACACTGTTCTTGCAGTGCTACACTTCCAAAGAGATTAAAAAAAAAAAAAAAAAAAGAATCTACAAGGTAATTAGTTGTGGTTAATTAGGCATAGAACATGACAGGAGACTCGGATATCTAGCCTTACTTCTGCTGACTCTTCCATTGAAATCTGCTATAGAACATGGGCACAGAGTGCACCAGCTTGGACCCAAGCACTAGGCTCTCTGCGTCCCAGCAGGGCAGCTTTCAGCAGTCTGTCGGCCCCTTTCACACTTGCCCTCTAATCTTTCTCTGCCCTCACACAGAACGGGCAACAGGAGTGACCAGCACACCAAAGCCAGGGTTTGCCAAGGCGGCCCACGGAGTATTAGCTCAGGGCTGGAATACACTACAGCGGCTTAAGACAAAGCTTGCACAGCCTGTCCAACACAGAGACGTTAAGGATTTGCAGCTTTATTGATCTAATTGCAGCACTGCAAATTCCCTAAGCAAGACAAGCCCCGATTTGCCCTCCTTTAGGGAAGGATCTCTTCTCTGCGGCGACAGCTGGCAAAAGCATTCCTGTGACTTCTGCTCCACGTTACAGAGATGCTGTATGATAATGCTGACTGGTTAGCCTGACAGGTTTCCCAGTATAGATTCATACTTTAAAGGATTTATATTTCAGATGACATTCTGTGGGCCAGCTGTGTTACTTTCCAAGTGGAAAACCTCATTACTATGGATTTAAAATTAAAAATCAAACATCAGAATGGCTATCAACATTTTTAAGTGTTTCAGCATGTCTTTTCTGATTAATGGCTGCCTCAAGTGAAATTTGAATAAAAGATACTTTGCTGAGGTTAACTTTGCCCTTAGATCTATGAATCTTAACACACAGAGTCTGTAATTAATAGAGTAATTAAAGCGACTGTTAAACAAGTCCAATAGCTGCTTTCTGACTAGAAAGTGATGCCTTTCTTTTTCTTCATAGATTGTGCTCGGTCCACAATTACCCACAAAGGGATATGAAACATTAAAGAGTCTGTCCCTGCCAAGACTTGCATAAGGAGCACAAGGGACAGTGGCCATAACACTTAGAGAAGCAGCAGGGAGAAATGAGTTTTCAGTTTTGTTAACCAGTTAAAGTTTCAAAGCACCAGCCCGTGAATACTTTATCTACAAACTTAAATAGCTCTAGCATGGTGGAGGAGCCCAGGGGCTGCAGTCAAGTCTTTGCCCTTCTTTTGGCAAGAAAATACTATAGACTGGGCTAAATGACTCAACAGGTTTTTGAGAGCATTTTTATTCTTCAAAATATTTTCGCAATTTTCTCTTGAGAACATCCAGAAATTAGCATTGTATTTCAGCTACTGTCCCACTAATTGCAGAAGTAGGACAAATCCAAGGTCCATTAAATCTCGTCCTGCCCCCACTCTGTCCTGTCCCTTTAGCTTTCCCAACCTGATCCCTGGCTATTTGGACAATTTCTCTGTATTCCTCCCAGGCTAAATATACCCCTTTCTTTGCCCAGATCTCACATGTTCTTCAGCCTACAACACTGCACCTCTTACAATGAGATGTCCCTTGGCAGCAGACACACATGGGGTATGGTTAAATGCCTGGAAATCTGCCCATAACTGAGAAAATTGACACTGCAGTGTAGTACTAGCACCAGATATGTTGGATTTGATATGCAAAGAACTGAAAGATTGATATGTAAAGATTTATCAGAATAATTAAACACTGCTGCTTCTGGAAAGTTAAACTATAAAATGGAGGAAGCAAGTGGGAAAATGCTAGGTGACTCAATGCAGTAATTACATCATAGTTTCACTGCCACAGAGCCACTCATATCCACCTCATCAAGTGAACACCAGGACAATGTGTTTAACAAAACATGGAGGAAATTCAGAGCTACTAATCATATATGGCCACTGGAAAGCACCAAAAAGAGAACTGTTACTACTTGCATAACAAAAAATACGTTACAGAGGTATTTTCTAAAAGTCAATTACAAAAATACTCTCATCATTCTTAGGAAATAATCATAATGAATGAGTCAAAATAATTTTACTGTAAATCTCATGCTGTTGTGGATTCATTACAACTGGCAAAACTAAATCAGAAAACTTTTGTTCCGGAAAAAAATATTAAATTCACATATTTGAAAAAGGTTCAAGTAGGTTTGTATGGCAGGTGAATGCTGAATTTAGTCACATATTTAAAGTGAAAAATAAAATAAATGTGTTTTAAAACTATTATGCAGTGAGCTAACATGTTTACTAATGATGGCACTATTTGCCTTTTTTATGTGCATCCCTTTTCCAGCAGAGTGGGTCTTTGCATTAACATAAACCCCCAACATTCCTGGGTGCCTTTGTAAAAGAGTAAATGAATGCTCCATATTTTTCTTTCTGTGTTGCTTTCTGGGTTTTGGAAGTAAAATTTTATTCTGCTTTGGTGTCCCAGCAGATGGCATAATTCCATTTCAGATGGAGACAGCCTCAGGTGAAAAGGAGGGATTAGATCAGCTGGTAAAGAGCATGCGGCAGAAAGAACCCGCAATTTCCTGAAAGGCTGATATTTAGACAGTGTGTGTCGAGAAATACAATGATTCAATCCTGAAAAAATTTAGAAGATTAAAAGACCTGCTGTACTGCAACTCGCAGGACTTTGCTTGACAGGGGCTAAATATGATTTATCTATTGCTTTTGCCCAAGTCACAAGTTTGTTTCATTCCCCCTGTGTAGGCAACGATAAATTCCACAGTGCTGTGAAGACTTATCCACACAGCCCGTGGTGCTCTAACCACCTTGCCCGTGCTTCTGAACAGCTCCGATACTGCATACGCTATCAGATGCAGATATGCTGTGTTCTGTTGCTTTTGTTACATTTATCTTATCAAAAATAATCTTGTCCCTTTTCAAAATTATTCATATTTTAATTAGAGGTTGGTTTTTTTCTCCATATGACTCACTGAAATGTGCCTGGCTCAATATAGATTCTCCTTTGTATTGCTACATGCAGTCTCCTTCAGGGAAGGATTTGCCAGGAAATAAATATTCAAAATTTTAATAAGAGAGACAGAATAAGAGACATTAAAAAATATTTAATGATTAATTTACTGACACACCAGGCTTCTGGGTTTCTGTGTTGCATTTGCATATCAGAAGACAATTATCATAAAAAGCATTATAGCAATGTCCACCAACAAGACCAAATACTGCTATTAGTTCTCAATCACATTTTAATGAAACATAAGCCCAGCACAGGCTCCAACCAACTTCCTGACTTTGGAGTCACTGATGTCTTACTAAGGTGACACGTCCACCAGGCTTTGACATAGTTAGGGGGTAAGTAGACCTTCTTAATACGCAAAGTGCACCCCTCCTTATTTCTCTTCCTAAAGGAATGAACGCCAGACTCTCTTATGAAGCCAGATCAAGACAGTGAAATAAAACCTGCCATAAAATAATGGGGTTTGCCACATTTATCAAACAGAGTGTACAGACATGGGTCTCTTGCCAGTGCAAGTGAGAGGTTCACCCTGGGACTCTCCCTTCCCCTCGCCCTGTCAGCCCTCTGCTCCTGGGTCCGCTCTGCTCACGTTGGACACAGTTTCCCCATCCTCGTTCATCTCAACTAAAGTAGCAGTGCCCTCCAGTATGGTGTGGAGAGCAGCGGAGGGCAGAAAGCAGAGGCGAGGGGCACCCACGATGGCAGAGCAAAGGGCTGCCCATGATGCCCTGGGCCGCTCCCTGCCCGCAAAGCAGGTTCTCAACAAATAATATCGCTCTGATGTGGAATAACTTTAATCCTCTCCTGGAGCTAAAGTCTGTTCCATTTAACCACAGTGTTAAATGGAAACAAAAAAAAAAAAAAAAAAAAAAAAAAAAAAAAAAAAAGAAAACACACCCCAAGTCTCATTTTGTGGTGCTTTTGCAGATCAATAGTGGGTTTTTTCCTCATGTTAAACAATGTGAATGGAGTTGCCGTGCTGTAACAAATGTCTGTAGACCAGCATATCAAATTCTTTCTTCATTTGTTTACCTACAGGAGGTAAAACCTGCTGAGTGCCTGTCAGCAGGTAGTTAGACAGCTAGATTTGTCTCTCCCACAGATAGCTAGCTGCCTAGCTTACTTGCCTTCCTTTCTCTACCTCTCCAAACTATCTCATACAATATGTAAATAGTTTTAATGAGATTGTATTGTTTGTTACATTGCTGTTCCTCTGTTAAAAGACGAGTTTCCCATGATCTTGTAAAAAAAAAAAAATAAATAAATAAAAAGAGGAGTAGTGATTTAATGGGCCATCCATCACACCAACACGACTGTAACCCGGCTTCGCCCAGAGCTGAGCAAATAATTTATTCAATACATTTCAGTATTTTAACTGAATTCTTTTGACAAATTGATCCCACATGGACTGAGATTTTCTTGGAGTCAGTCATAACTCACTACTTCCATTTTTAACATGATAATTAGGTAAGCGAATCTTAGTCTGAATCCTATTCAGTTTTAAGCTGCTTTTGAGCAAAGCACTTCTGCTCCTTGCTGACTGGAGAACTCTCCGACTCAGGTTGTTGATAAAAGCAGCCTCTACAATGAAGTAAAAATCACTGCCTGCTAATATTCTGCACGTAGGCAATTTTGCAGTTGCTACAGTGGTCTGGCGAGCCCTGTGCCAGCAAACGCATTTATTAGAGTGCTCGGGGAAGCTCGCCTCGTGCAGAGCACACGGAGAGCTAGGAAGGGGATGGGGCCAAAAGGTATTTGAGTGTTTATACAGGCCCAATATCAATTATGTCTGATTTTTGATTACATTTCATTTTGTTACTTAAATATTTGTGAAAATGGGAGCATTAAGCAATACAAACACAATAACCCTACTGTGTTTAAATATAGTTTGCCTTCACAAATCATGGGCTCACTGTTGGTGCTAATTGCTAGTTCTTTACTGCTCGAGACAAATATACCTTCTCTGAGCTCTCAAACTGTTTTCTTTGTGCCACTTTCCAGAATCTTTTTCTCTTAAACTCTGGGGTTTTTAAATTTCTGAGAAACACATTTCAGAAGTAGAGGCTGACCTTAATGAAAAGGTGATTTTGAATATCAACAGGCTTTTAGACAGAGTACCAGAGTACAAATTTGGTTTATAATTTTCCATTTGGAGTTTATGTCTTGCAACAGGGCAGAGTTGGGCTGTTTATCTCTTTTACAGCTAGACTTTTCTAAAATTATTAACCAAATCTGTACCTAAAACAATGTTCAATTGATTACGGATCCTGATAAAAACTACATCATACACAATTCAATGCATCTTTAAGGTCTGACTCTCCAAGCTGTTTCATATTCAGCACAGATATTACTAAATGACAGGTTTATGCTGCGTGTGTTCATCTTCCTGAGTCAATCACACATACAGGTTCCCATGAGGAAAAAACATCTAGATTTTCGTGATTTCAGCTACAAAGATAAGCTATTTTTTAAGAAACGCAGGATAGCTTAGATTAGATTGTATTACTGCCTCTTATTCCCCTCCTGATAGCCTCTCCCTGGTTATCTTTTGCATCTTCAGGTCAAACCTATCAGTGTGGATCTGTGCAGCACATACCACAAAGGAATCTGTCTTTGATTTTTACCATCATTCCAGCATTGCAAGCAATTGTCTAAAAACCCTGCTTCTCATCCATCAAGATTTTCATCTGTTCTTCCAGACTGCAGAATAAAACATAAGCTCATGCTTTACTTACCCCAAGATAATGGCCATCAATAAACACAACAGGGAGTGAGGGAATTTCACAGACCCTCCTGCATCTTTCGTCTAGTTCTTTTCCATAATCGCTGTTCAGAGCAATGTTTTTTTCTTCAAATTTAACTCTGTGATTTTGAAAGATCTTTCTAACCAGTTCGCATCTTTCAAAAGTGGTTCTCACCACACGAAGGCTGGTAGTATAAATTACAATGCGGCCAAATTCTAGCACTGTTGATACCTGGGAAAACAAACAAACAAACAAACAAACACATAGTTCCAATTACATTAAATAAAGTGTTAATAGCTTCCAAGTATTGAGCAATTTCATTTAAAATATTATTTAAGCAAAAATACGCATCTTGAAAACGCAATCCAACATTGTACATTTTTTCAAATGTAAAGACGGAAGGTGAGGAATTAAGTTCTTGCAATCACTGGCTAAGGCTATTTAAGCTGTTTATCTAACTAAGGTGCAACTCTACTTCTTTTGGAAACTTTTGGAGATGGTCAATCAAGCCAAACATTTTCAAGAATAAGCTATCTTTTAGATCCTAGTGGACTTCCAATTGTGAGTAAGTCATCACCTTTTTCGTTGTCCTGTACACAGTCACCCCTCCTTCCCCAGGCAGTGAAATACAATGCTGCGGGTCAATCCCATCTCATCTGCTAAAGCACAAACTCTTCAAAGCTGTAATAGTAATGTGAATGTAGGACTCCCCTGACACCACTGGGTTTAGTGATGTCTGGTTCTATCGTAACAGTGACTTGTGTGTGTTTGCACAGAGTATGGTAGTATCCAGACGAAGTCTAAACTTGCTAGCTCAAGCGTTGTTGACAGCCTCCTTTAAGCAAGGATGAGAGCCTGAGCTAAACTCTATCACATCCATGACCCAACACTTAGAATACTTTAGGTGTCTCCATGCTGAACTAGATGATGACTGCAGAGGGGACAGATATATCCCTAATTTTTAGTGGGGATCCACATCAAATTACTTTAATATCCAACCAACAATTAAAAAGTATGTTTTATGCACATTCAGGGTCCAATTCAAAGCCCACTGTAGCTAGGGGAGGCAGTTCCCTTAGCTGTAATGTTTCATACTGCAATTCAGATTTTACTTTTTACCCCACTTTTTCATATGTAAAAGTTTATGCCACATCTTTTCTTTCTGGAATGAAAACAATTAGGGAGGGTAAATACTATACGGATTCATTTGTCCTAGAGAGTGGTACATTTCCAAAGAGCCTGAGAATCATTGCCTTAAACAAAGATATTATGTTCACATAAACAGCTAAAATCCTACATTTTTTTAAAAAAAGTGGTAAGGAATTTCCAAGCTTTTTGAGTTGTCCAGTATATTCACCAAATGATACTTAGTCACTTCAGAAATATTCCAGGAATAAACCCTCAAGTTAGAAAACAATAGGCAAAGATACCCGTAATGCAGTGTAGCAATCTATGGAAAATTAACATTGATGAGCAAATAGATAAATTTTGAACTATGTCATGTAAGAACTGTAAAGAGAAAGTTGTAAAGTTGTGTAGATGCCATTGCAGATTTTGCCAAATAATGAAGTCATGATTTATCTTACTATATAAATGCAAAAGTAGCCATTGTGAAAAACCTATTCTGCCTAGAAAAGTGTTCACGAGGGTCAATGTACAGTGAAGTGTTCTCTGGAAAAACACTTGCATTTTACAGATCACTTATAGATCATTGGAGGTGTAACTGCAACCATTCTGGGAAGGAAGCATGTTGTGATAGGTCAGTCTGTATTTCTCTTTTAATGGATGTCAGAAATTCAGTTTTAGGAACAAATCTTATAAAAAGTGGGCTACTTTTCTCCAGCCCGTTTTCTAGGTTGAAGATCTGTTACACCGCTACTGCAGCATTGATTCTTCTCCAGCATATTTTCACACATTCCCAGTGAGAGGATTAGCTTGTCCTCTACTTATAAGACAAGTACTCTACATAAACACTGCCAAATATTTTAATAACCATGCATGGGTTGCTAGAAAGGAGTTCATCCTTTTTGGAAGTAACCAAAAGGAGTTCTTAAAATATTCCTTCAAAAGATAATTTCACATAGTCATTGTTTTCTCCTCTTTGGAGTGAAAATACACTTTGAAGTGGAAAACTGTTCAACAGGATGGAAATACTTGTTCCTTCATATCTCTAATCTCTAATGCTGTTTGTTCCCAGACACCAGCGGCTGGCAGCACAAATACAGACATTCATTATCTAGCGAAGCATCAGGACTGTGGTGGCCCTGCAGCATACAAATAAGCAGCTGAAGACACGGGAAAATGGAAAGTTGTAAAGTGATCTGGAATGATACCAAGTGAAAGGTGTGCACACAGATTCACTTTTAGGTTTATTCCTTTACTTTTTCCTAATGTAGGGGTGAAAAAATACTCATTCACCCTGCACAGAAGTATCAAGGGACTTGACTAAATAATTCTTCAGGGAAATTTTAGTAAACACCTCATTTTCTGTGCTACAAACACACAGACCTTGTCCTTGGCAGGACTTTATCATACCGGGGAAAATCCTTCCTGTCACCTGTCTTGAACCACATTGGTAATTAAAAGTTGAAGTCAAGACAGAGATTTACACATCTTTTTCTTAAAGAGAACCTATGCTAATTCCTGTTTTGCTACCCAATTTGATGACTACAGTTTGCAATATTTAGTGACTAGAATACGCTCTTGAAGTAAATCAGCAGAATAACGTTTGAACACTGTGCTTTTCCTTCCTAGGTTGGAATTGTGGCAAAAACATAATAAATGACAAACAATGTAAACAAATTAATAGAAACACATTTTAAAAAATTAACTTTTACAATTTTGCATAACAAACTTGAAATTAGAATCATCTCGTATAATTTGAAAATGCACATAAAATTTTAGCTGAAGTTAAAGAGAAGGTAATTCTCTGGTTAACATGCATGACAAAGCTTACTCAGGCTGTGGAAGTTGGACAGATGAACAAACCAAAATATTTGGATCAACTTACATTGACCATTTTCTCACACTTCATGTAAGAGTGGGATTCTTATTGAAACCTGAAGCTTATGGAAATCATTTGGCCTGAGGTGGCAGCTTTCATGTCAGATTCAGAAAAGCCCATGCACACGGGCCAAGAGTGTGCTTCAAAGAAGGTGCCCGTGTAGGAAGACCAACAAGGAAGGGATTTAAGGATTCAGAGAGAAGTAAAGTTGCTTTAGTAATCATCCTCTACATCATTTAGAGGTTTTAGTTTAACAGCACAGTGCTGTCATCTCCCAAAGGGTTCAAAGGCAGTAACTGTTTCACTGCATCAGCCTGAAGGTCTTGCATTTTGCTTGGGAGCTCCAAGTAGGCAGCACCAGCAGCAGCGTGACCTGCCTCACTTCATGGCACGGACACCACTCCCAGTGACTCGGGAACAGCCGCCCTCTTTTTCTCCATCTAGAGAGAAAAAGCAACTGTTGCACCAGTTCAATCATGTCCATGGTTGAATGTGAGAAAAGCAAAAGATCTTTCTTGTTTTGTGCCTGCCTCAGTCTTTTCCCAGACTTCTCTACCGGGTGAATCGGTGCTTTTGCAAATGAGTTAATTAGGTTTTGGTGTACAACTAGGGAAAACCTATGCCTCTGCCATCCCACCAGCATCCATCTGACATGGTTGCAACTAAATGTAATCATTAACTGAGCACATCTTCTGCAAACAGCATGAGGGATGTCATCCCACCGAGCTAAATACGTGAGCTTAACATCGAGAGACACCACAGACCAGAGGAAGAAATTGCTATTGAAAAAGAGAAGGCTTAATAGAGCAAGTAGATGAGCAACAAAACGGAGGGTGCAGGGAATGGAAAAAGGGCTGAAAAGACAGAAACAACCAAAAATAGATAATAAACCAGAACCCAAACTGTCAGGACATTGACAAAGGAAGAACAGTACAAACTAAATGTAGACATAAAAACATGAAAAAAATACAAAAAAAAAAAAAATAGACAGTGAAAGAAAACAAAGGAAATGATAAAACAGAGAGAAGGTCACTGAAACATGACATCCCAAACCTTTTTTAAAACAAATCCTGGTGGCCAGTGTAAGTGTACAATAACAAATATATTACAGAATATGTGAATCTCCAAGTTGTTTTAATATTTTGGGGTATTTTTTTGAAAAAAGTTTTGTATTACTGGAGCTGCAGAAATATGAAATATTTGGGAGCTGTACTCCTAAAATATGTGTTTGAGAATTTACCTTTTCTGTATAACAGCTGCCATGGCAATAATAACAGACTTCTCAGTAGCTCTGAAAATATTGTATAGCAGTCAGGTGTTTCCATGGTGCTTCTGAAAGCCAGTTAAATATGTACTCCATAAAACTCCCACAGACATCTCTGGGTTCAGACCTTCCCCACTGTAGCTTATCCCTGGCTTCTGGATCCAGCTGTAACCGAAACAGCAGCAAAAAGAGTCCATGTTTCTCTACTAGTCCCATAGCTACCCTGACTCCGACCAGTCCCCCTAGTCTGAGCAGGTATCACTCGCACTTCTATATGTGAGGGTAATTTCTAAAATGAATTACCAAATAATAATACTAGATTATTCCTTCAGCCTACTTGTCATGAATTGCTTTCCCAAGGCTATAGATTTTCTTTAATATCCTTTATGATATTTTTATGACTGCCTTGCTGACTTTGAGTAGCTCTTTAGCTTTGGACCGAAACCCATAACTTGGATATTTTTGCACCATGACTAAGAGCTGGCCAAATTCAGAGGAACTGGTCCACACCAACGCATTTCTACTTGTGGTGTAAGGACCACAGCTGGACCTTGGGACATAAAGTGATTGCTTGTAAAACAGTGGTAAAATTTTCTTTTTTAAAACCTCTGCATATAACCATGTCTGCAAGCAAGCAAACAGACAAACCAGGCAGTAAGAGGAATATTCCTGGTGTGAACCTCATTTATATTTGGTTGCAAATAAAAGCTATGACAGCAACGCTACAAAAGTAGTCATGGGATTATTTTTTTTTAATCCTCCCTCTGAATAGAAGATATAAACATGTTTTAACCTCATTGGTGTGAAAAGAATAGCTATGTACATTCATATCCATATATAATTAATTTCAATGGTGGGATCACCTGCAATTTACACTTAGCACTTTTAAAGTACTTATCTTTTTCCTATGCTTCTTTCCTATAACAATGCAAAAAAACAAAGAAAACACCCATTTTTCGCATTATGTGAGCAGCTATTCTAGCAAAAGCAGCATATTTTTCTGCTAAGATTAATGGACTGATATAATACTTTGTCAAAAGCTGAAATGTTAATGCCAAACTTCATCACATATGAGATTTTTAAAGGTTTTTAATATGTTTGGATATAACGTTCAACTGATGTTATTCACGCAGTAGTGAATTGCTTCTGTGACCTAAATCAATGGCTGATATGCCCTTCTCTGTCTCAGAATATCACCTTTCAACATCTCAGAATGTGCTCCTGAAATACGCACCCCTTGGCTTTGTAACGAGATACTATCAGACTGGCAGAAGTATCTGCTGTCCACTAAGTCGGCCGAGGCAGGAATCTAGAGCACATTACAAACCCTGTACCGGGGATGCTTCAGTCAGTAAATGCAGCATTCATGATCTAAAGAAAATGCTGAGCAAGAGAAAATCAGTATATATGTATACATATGTGTGTATGTATGCATATATGTGCATACGTAGATATTTTACGTATGATTGCATGATTACAAGCTTTAAATTAAGCTGCTCACATCATAATTGGCATTGCATTGCTTATAGCTTGAATTAGTATCAAGATAATTGGCATTGCATTGCTTATAGCTTGAATTAGTATCAAGAACTGAGTGGCAAGAAGAATTATGGTCTAACCAGATTTTCTGACCATAATCTGGTTTGGTCTTTTTGGTTTTATTTTCCATTCAGAAACACAAGAGAAGAAAACGGCTACTACTTTCTTGTTGAAGAAATTCTGCAGAAAAAAAAAAAAAAAAAAAAAAAGATTTCTGCAACACTGAAAAGCTTTTACTAGCTTTTGAGTTTTAAAAGGCTTTCAAAATGTATACTAAAAGTAATGTATTCTTTCTGGAAAACTTATTTAAGTAAAGTAAAAAGTTATCACCAAAATGTTTCAATTTTTTCTATGTGACACTTCATCAGAACAAACATGTTTTCCAGAATGTATAGTTTTTAATGCAAAGCATACTTTTTATCGTGTCACTGTTTAGATGAAAATGTGTAACGGTCTTTGAATGAGATGGCTGGAGACTGAAAGTCTGTGTTCTGATGAAAACTTTAATATTTGCCATCACAACAACATAGTACAATGCTAATGGAGTTGTGAACCAGTCCCTTCTGTCTGTCATTGTTGGCTGCCTGCTTCAAATTAAAGGTTTAATGGCATTTTTCAGAAAGAACTGATTTGCTACCCAGAAGGTCTCTTCCAACAAACTGACCTCATCAACCAAAGTGAAATGTTTTTCTTTGGCAGGTAAGCTCTGGTTATGCATACAAGAGGAACTGCAAGCGGCCCCCAGCCACAGTGTGCACTCTCTGTACAAAATCACATCCCCTTCCACTACATGTTTGCAGTTCCAACCCTCCATGGGCTCTCACACAGCAAAGCACAGAGTGCACTTAAATTTAAATCTAAGCACTTTCTTAAGTGTTTTATTACATTAAGGCTGTAGTCCTGTTTGCATTGTCTTCAGGGACCTGGCACTGTATCGATATTTGGGACATTTCAGAACTTGAACTTTATTAAATATAGAAAACTGTGCATTTTAGTAGAGTTCAGTAGAATAGAGACTAAATTTCTACAATGGTGCAGATCATATACTCAAGTCAAAGCATGTACTGACCTTCCCTTAAATACATCGCTTTGATAACACTACAGTTTTTCTTATCCAGTTTTGGTAATTACTGGAACCATAACTGTAGGACTTGGAGTCTGTGACCCTGTGTCGTTGGGACAGTGAAATTATATCCCCAGTTATCATCCTCATAACCATCAGCAAGCTGGGAAGGTCTATCAATACCAATTTACAAGTGAGGGCATCAAGAGCTTCACTCCTAAACAAAGTAGCCAGAGAGTCTGGGACACTCCTAAATACAGATATTAGTTTTGCTTTCCCCAAGAAAGCGGTCAGACCACTGTTTCTCTCAGCTTTTAAAATAGCACAAATACCTGTGTGCCTTTTGCCTGCCTCTGTTCTGGCAACCACCTCCCCCACAAAGAGCAGCCCTAGGAATACATTCATTTCCAAATGCTGCATAGGAGCACAGGCTCTGCCTGACTGAGTGTCCCAACACAAGGCAAGAAACATCTTTTTTTTTCCCATTTCAATTTCAGCTCTGAGGAGATGGTTATAGAGCAGGGCTGTAATCCAGCAAGAACCTGAATTCTTTGATCTTCTAACTCCTGAGGAACTGTTGTCTCCCCACACCCACCACACACTGCTGATCGTAAAATAGTTGTACCTCCTTAAGGTTGCCATCCTCAAAATTATTCAACAACCACAGTATAAAATAGATACTATACCTAAGACATTGGTATAGTGTATTTATATATGTCTGTAATTCATTTGTACTTTTCAGGCCATATATCAATTTTGGGGATGTCAGTGAAAATAACAAAAGTAATAATAATATTGTATGTGATATTTGTACTGTTCCTTTCATCCTAAAGTCACTTAAAGTCATATACTAAAAAGAAAAACAAACAAAAAATACCCACAAAAGGAGGGCTTTCCATCCTCTAACACCATGTGTATGTGTGTTGCAACCCTTTCTGTTCCTCAAATAATACAATATAACCTCTTTTTTTTTTTTTTTCTGACACTGCAGGCTTTCCCACATAC
This sequence comes from Podiceps cristatus, assembly GCA_000699545.1. NCBI lineage: Eukaryota > Metazoa > Chordata > Aves > Podicipediformes > Podicipedidae > Podiceps > Podiceps cristatus. The sequence continues at coordinate 43,549 of KL276354.1, read as the reverse complement.
CTTCTGGCACAGACCGATGTTCAGGGGACGTCAAAGTGTTTTCATTTCAAAGCAGAAAAAATACTTACAATACCACAGCAAAGGAGTGCAGGGCATGACCCTGCCTCTCCCTGCTCTTTGTAACGCTTAGGCTGCCGGCAGGTTCCGAAGGTACAGGCTGCAGCTGAGCTCACCTCCCGGCATCCTTATTGCCCTTCATCCAGCACAGCCCCATACAACCAGGCTACTGCCTGCTCTCGGGTGACCCGAGCTCAGATAAGAGATCAGGTTATCTCCTTAGGGCTTGTGGTCTCTGCGAGACCCCGATGTCTCTGCCTGCACAGACTTTCTAAAGTCAAACTGCCTGCTGCAGATGTGGCACTGTCTCTGGGGAAAAAAAGCAGCTCCTGCTCAACAAGGCACGGCGATGCTCTGGAAGTCAGCCAGGGCAACGTTCAGATTAGTAGAAAAATGATCCATATCTGTCCATGCCTAATTGGATTTTATTTATCAAGCTTTGGAAGGTCTATCAGTGTTTTCTTATTAGTTTATGCCATTCTGTATATGATAGGAATAAATGAAACCTTTGAAAATCAGAAGCAAAAGATAACCCTGTGAGTAATTCTGGCCTTGTCTGCAATTCTCCCAGGAAGAAACAACATTGTGATAGAATGCTTGTTTCTCTTTTGCTCGCTCCTAATTTCTCTCTCTTCATACTCAGTTTGACATCTCCAAGAAATTCTTCCCAGAGAAAAAGAGAGAGTGTCTTTGGGAAGACCTTTGGCAATGCTACCTAAGTTTGTAAGAAAGGAGAAGCATTTCTTTGTTGCACAAGGGCACTGCCTGGAAGAAGCAAGAGCTAGTGAAAATAGTTCCAGCCTCAGCAGTTTACATGAGGTAGTAGAAGTTGTTTGAAAAAGGAATGTCAAACAATCTCCTCTCACATTGTGCAGTTCTTTGACCTATTCTTGTATTCAGCAGAAGAGACCTGAAGCCGGGCAAGTTGCACCTAGGCTGTCCTGGAGTTAATTTTGGTAGACTGACGTATGGGACGTAGGTTAAGGCAGGTAACAGCTGAGCCGTTTGCACTAGTTCAGTGTTTTTATCTTCTATACCCTACAGTCTTCATTGATTTAGTAGATCTCAACTTTCTTTTTCTTTCCAAAGGAACTTAAAAGAAATGGTAAGGTATTTTTGATCCCTGAAGTATCTTATGCTGCATAGTCAGCACAATAATATATTTTATAGATGATAAAATGTAAGCATTTAGAGAATCATACTGCATCTCAGCAAAGTATTCTCTCTCATATCCCCTTTTTTGGAGTAGCCAATTGCATCTGTTCATGGAGTATAATGGAAGAGTAATAATGGCCAAAATATTGTCCTGGAAATAACAGGTATCGCTAAATTGCCAAATTGTGGTTTCCAATATTCAACTTCCATGCAAAGCCCTCAAACATAATCCTGGTGCATTGTGAAAAACCTTCAAATGATTGACGCACTCTCCATCAAATACTGCTTATGTATCTATTAATGTAACTGTGTAAAATGTTGTTTATAAGTGAAATATAATTACTGTGTCAATTGACAAAACACTGTTACACTGTCCTTATATGCAGTTAAAAAATCTTTCTCAGATAATCCAGTGATGGTCGTAAGAACCAAATAGTAGGTATCTCTTACGTAATTGACTTCATTTTTCCCCTTTGTTTAAAAACCCTTCATTGTTGCAGAGATCTCTGTGATTCAACTTGCTAGTATCTTCTTCTCCTCTCATCAGCCTTATAAGGACACCAAGAAAAATGCAATGCTAAGAAGCACAAGGCATATAGCAACAAAATATTAGAGCCAAACAAATCGTCCCATGAGTAATCTTTTCACAGTTGGCCTGTATATACTTTGGACTGCCAGTTGCTTTGAAACTTCCACTACCAGTGCAAATAAAATCTTTATGACTCCATGCATATCAGAAAAATCTGACAATGCAATTTTTTCAACAACGCTAGCCAGAGAACCTGATTTCAGAAAATTTTCATCAGCCAACACAATCAACATGCAAAAATAATATCCAATTATTTTTAGGACAGATAGATTCAATTCTTTGCCATTTACAGCAGGAAACTCGCAGTGCAATTTTAAGGCAGCAGTCAGCAAATATTTAAACCAAGTTTTAGCAAGGCACATGATAACTTTCCCCTTCATTTGCAAAGTCTGCTGTGGGATCCTACACCAAATAGATAGTTAAAACCTAATACACTGTCTTTCAGCCTTATTATGATCTCACCGACAGAACATGACTCTGGAGCCAAATGTTTCCTTGATTAAGTAGCACAAATAAGGATTCGTGTGTTGTCCCATTGCTTTATTTTCTTTGAGTATATCAATCATTATAAGCCACAGGAAGCATTATTTCGGGATGATTATTTTATATCAATTAGTTTGGCTAACGATAGAGATACATATGAAGTTTTTTAGCCAGTCCAAATCAATAATCAAGATTCACCCCTGTAAAAGTAAACATGATAGAGAGAACGTTCTGCCATTCACAAGGCATTCACTATATAAAGTCAATGAAACTGCAGTATTTCCCAGAATACACTATGTAAAGGGAAAATATTTGTCACTAAGAAGGTTGACTGGAAATAAATTCCATCAAGTGATTTTCTAGCTCTTAATCCACGGTTTCTTGAGCACACATCAGTGAAGATTCACTTGGATAAAGTTCCATGGGAGTTTCTCAGTGTATGCTTTTACCAAATACAGTGTTTGCTTGTAAGGTGAGCTAAGTGGCCTCAAACCGCATGGGAAGTGCGGTTGCTTTTTCTGATATTGACCTTCATCTTCACCGAGAGCTTGATTGTTTCTCAGCCTTCAGTGGCAGGGCCACGGCACAATCCAGTCTTGTTCTTTCATCTGTTAGCTCAGTAACTGTAATGTCAGTTCTGAAATGAACTGATCAGAAAAGGGGAGAGTAAAGAAAGTTAAAAATTGCTCTGATGCTGCTCATCAAACAGCTTGTTCATCTACTACACTCCTCTTCCCTTACAGGAAGTTACAAGACTTCCTATGCAAGAGGAAAGGTGCTGGGATTACTTTACTTATAAACACAGTATTTGCAAAAAGGCTCTTTTGAGATGATGAACAACACTAACCTATAAGACTTTTTTCTTTCCAGCAAAATAAATTCATTTTTTTTCAGTGCAGAAATGCTGCTTTTTCTGATAAGAAGGTTTTACGTTTTCTTTCCAGCAAAATAAATTCATTTTTTTCAGTGCAGAAATGCTGCTGTTTCTGATAAGAAGCTTTTACTTTTCATAGCTGTTTTACAGTATATTTAATACAAATGTGCATAATACCTACCTTAACTTATACAGAACACATCATGCAAACTCCAGCCAGCACCTTTCCTAACAATGAATTTTCTTTGGTGATGTGTTATTCTATATTTCCCCTCTGTGCCTACTCTATGTTGAAAGACTGATTGTAGTGTGCTGTAACCTGGCATTCTACCAGGGAAACAATTGTTTTCTACAGGTACAGTATGAGTAGGAGAATTATAAGCTAGTTTTACTAATGTTTGATTATCTGCTATGTTTGAGAAATGGCTTTCAGCTGAACAATATGAGTGGCAGTACAAACAATTTCTCTTTGATATAATCACTAGATCAGGAAATTGAAACCTATACTTCTGCAAAATTGTGTTACAATGTTACAGGAGAAATAAGCTCTCTGATTTGTTTCTTGGGACTTTGACTGAATAAAATAAATGCTAATTAGAGACGCTTATTAAATTTTAATACCACCTCTTAAGAAGTAAGCTGTGCCAGTCAGATACAGATGAGGTGCTAAATTCAGGTTCAGTGGTATAAAGTACAAAAGTTTTCCAAAACTTCAAATTCTCTTGTGATCAGAACTGAAGTTCTGGTGGAAAATTATGCTAGAGTTTCTTCTTCAGGCTAAAACAAAGTTAGGAATAAAATTCTCCATAGCTGTGGCTAAAATATGGATATTTTTAAGTTGTAATCAAAAGAATTCTTAATGTTGGTCACCAATTGGTGTTGTTGTAGTTCAGCATAAAAACAACTATTTTGTGTCATTCATCTAGCTTTGCCAAACCTTCTGAATTCAAGCTATAATTGAAAATTCACATTTTCCTGGTCCTTTTTTCTTTCTCTTTACTTCAGAGAACTGACTAGATGCAAGACTAAGCTTCCCTTCCCCTCCAGCAAGCCTGACTGCTCTTCATCTCTCTTCTAGTCATCTTTCAGGTGGGAAACACCCAGTTTTCCCCAGGCCTCCAGGAGAGATTTGTACTTCCTCCAACACTGCCAGCATGCGGAAGCCTTTCTTCTCCTCCCTCTTGCTTTCTGCTTCATTCTTTCAAGACAGAGTACTTCACTGCCACACTTGGCATTTCTGGCAGCTATTGAGGGACTGATTTAAGTGCTGCCCTTATCTTTTCATGAGATTTATGTAAGGTCGAAATTACAAGCATGTGCTGCAGACGCTGCAAGAATGGCTGGGAGCTAGAGATTTCCATGGTGCCAGCTCAGAAGTACCTGGTACCTCTTTATTACCTTTCAGTAAGGCTGAGCATATAATGAATCAGGCAAAATGGGACAGAAGCCCACTAGAGGACCACTAAGCAGACAGACCTCCCCAAATCAAACCTAGGGTTATTTGCGGTGAAGACAGTTTCCAGGTTTCTGGACATGTCTTACTCACTGGAAATGTCACAAATGGATCAATTTGGATCGATGAGCCAAGGCCAATTGTTTGAGGTTTAATATGGCCAAGTGCTGGGTCCTGCACTTTGGCAACAACAACCCCTACAACGCTACAGGCTTGGGGATGAGTGGTTGGAGAGCTCCCCTGCAGAAAAGGACCTGGGGGTGTTGATTGACAACTGGCTGAATATGAGCCAGCAGTGTGCCCCAGGTGGCCAAGAAGACCAACGGCATTCTGTCCTGTATCAGAAATAGTGTGGCCAGCAGGAGTAGGGAGGTGACCGTGCCCCTGTACTCGGCGCTGGTGAGACTGCACCTTGAATACTATGTTCAGTTCTGGGCCCCTTACTACAAGAAGGACATTGAGGTGATGGAGTGTGTCCAGCGAAGGGTGACGAAGCTGGTGAGGGGTCTGGAGCACAAGTCTTATGAGGAGCAGCTGAGGGAGCTGGGGTCGTTCAGCCTGGAGAAGAGGAGGCTGAGGGGAGACATCGCTCTCTACAGCTCCCTGAAAAGGGGGTGCAGGGAGCTGGGTGT